>JAWZYU010000001.1:28682500-28870000 GCA_038380435.1 Ryuthela nishihirai
GTGCGGCATGAGATTAACAGACGAATAGGGATTGCTGCCGGGACTTTTAAGAACCTATGGAGAGTGTGGAGAAATAGGCGTATACACCTAAAGACTAAAATTAGACTGTATAATAGTTTGGTTCTTTCTAGGGTTAGTTATGGTAGTGAAACTTGGACACTTTGTAAACAAGATAACAGGAAACTAGATGCTTTTGATTCCAGATGCTTACGCAGTATCTTGGGCATTAGGTGGTTCAACTTTGTAACTAATGATGAGATTAGACAAAGGAGTTTCCAACCTCCTTTAAGTAGCATATTGTGCAGAGAGAGACTCCGTTGGTTTGGCCATGTTGCCCGTATGAATAATTATAGATTGGCGAATAGGGTTATGAACAGTGTGCCTAAAGGCCTCAGAAAGAAGGGGAGACCTAGGATGCGGTGGGCAGACAATGTCAAACAAGACCTTGTTAGAATTGGTGTGCAGTGGCCAGATGCAGTAGATATAGCTCAGGATAGACTTGCTTGGAGAACTAAATTGCACGGTCTGGTTGGACATCCGTAGCCCATGGCTGCTTGAGGATGATGATGATGATATGACAGCCTAACTTTCTTTTTTTTTGGAGGGGAGGGGGGAGAGAAATGAACTTCGTTAAAAAACGTGCACCGACAACATAGTTGTATATTCTTAGATCGTACCTTTCACTTATTATTACAATTATTAGTATTCACGTTAATTCTATGATGCGTTTGTTGTTACACTTGCATTTTAGTTTCTTTGAACAACGTGTTGTTTTTTTATTCAAATATTTATAAATATTTCTTGGAAAAGTAATAGATGTTTTTCAATAGAAATCAGGGTTTTTTTTTTACATTGAAATAAATCGTTTAAAATAATTAAGGAAGAGGCCTTTTTTTCATGCATTTCAATTTTAATATAAAATCTTTTAGCATGGAAGATCTTTACTATATATATATATTAGTTAGCAGTAAAAACAATATATCAGAAAAATATGTTTGTTAGCTAGTAAATATTATTTAAAAAAAAGTGGCGACTGAAGCTGTTCATTTTGCATCTGGATGAAATTTTGGCCTCATAAACTGTAAGGAAGCTCCTGACTTGCTTCATTCAGAGGATCCATGAACTCACCATGATTTCAAAGACCTCCCTTTCACATAAAACGCCTTTCCTTACCTCTTAATTTCCCTCATAAAACATTATCAAAAATCTATAACGAACATTTCTGCGGTGCTTTTTTCAGTGCGGGTGTGTTTTCAGATGCCAAGATCGTATCCAAATGCAAATTGAATAGTTGCTGAATTGAAAACTAGCTAACATACCTTTTTTGTGATTTAAAGATTTTAATGCTGACTAATATTTAGCAATGAGCTTCCCTGCTAAAAGAATTGTATTTAAATTGAAATGCATAGGATAAAGTCGTATTTCTTAATTATTTTTAAATTATTGGTTTTAATATTAAAATATCTCTGATATGAATTAAAGTTCTATTTATTAAAATTCAACCAGAAACTATTGATTTTTAAAATTCTGTTAATGAATTTTAAAATATTCGTGAACATTTTAATATTGTCATAAAAATATCCCATATTATATATATTGTCACAAAATATATCCCATATTATATATATTCTCATAAAATATATCCCATATTATATATATTCTCATAAAAATATCACGGCTACTAGCAAGTAACTAACTGCATGAGGGTTTATTTCTTCAATCATTAAAAGGGGCTGCGGCCAACACCGCCAAAAACGTTAAGTTTGCTCCTTTCTCAGCCCCATTAAGGAGTCTCCCATTAAGGTGAAACTCTTCCCCTAGATAAATTGTTTTAAAAAAACATATCAGAATTTGCATTTATTATAGATAGGTTTGGGTTCAAATTTTCGAGCTGCAGTCCGAAGTTATTTATTCCGAATCTGCCTGATCCCGTAACATTTCGATAATTATTACAGCTGTGCCCGATGTGAGAAAATGTCTCTGCCTCATCCTATCTATGAATGCTAATAGGCTAACTTTGAAACTGTGCAACCCAGACACGTTCCCAGATCATAAAAGGACAACGTGAGTCGAAATGTAGTTTACAACGTTATTTGGTTACTAAATAACTATACTAGATAACAAAGATAACTATTTATAAGTTGAAATTTATTAGAGATTCTCAACGTGGGGTACGCGGTAAAATTTTTTGTGGTACGCGGTAAAATTTTTTGTGGTACGCGGTGAGAGCTCAAAAGTCGCTAGATTTAGAAACAAAGTAAAAAATAACTATTATTATATTATAATTGATATTTTTATCTATCTATACGAGGAGTACGCCAGTTACATACACATTTGCACGGTGTACGTGAAGCGTAAAAGGTTGAGAACCACTCTACTAGATTTTTAGTAGATTAGTTTTTGCTGAATGACACTATACTACTCTCTTGGAAATCCCCTTGATACACCAGGAATGCATGTCGCTAATATTTTTTTTTATCTATTATTTTCATTTATATTAATTTTATGGCATTATTTTTTTCCTATTTGGAACGGAAGTGATTAAAAATATTAATAGAAACTAAGAGTTTAGGGGAAACGTCATTATTACCGCAAAAAACTGCTCATTTTTTAAAGATAGATCACGTGCAAAATATTTAAAAGCCTGGTGGTGCTTATTTGCAATTACTCAACACTGAATTAAATTCTTGAAAATTTATTCGAAAATATATTTTTATTCTATATAATTTGTTTTCACAATTTCAATAAATATTTGTATTTAAATTATTCTGAGCCCGAGTCCGCCCGGAGCGGAAGTCATCTGTTCTATAATGAGTCCGGACCCATTCCGGGAAATATTTCACATAACACATTTTTTCTTTTTTTCAATATAATTATAATTCACACTTTCGATCGTTTTACGCACTTAACTATAAAAATCATCAGTACCATGCTTTAAAATTTCAAATGTTGCACAAAGCATTATTAGAAGTTAATCATTTATCCGGCCTGTAAATGGTAGCTAGGCGTAAACTGGAAGGAGAGCTGTGTACCAATTCCTAGTGATGATGCACAGAACCGGCCAGGTCTAGCACCTAATGTCCGACCCCGCCTTCTCGTGGTGCAGGCCGTTAGTAACTTTCAAAAGAGATATTCTCTTTTGGAAGGGAACGGAAGGGGAGGGCTGCCAGTTCAGTATGGCCTGCTGATCTGGTCATCTATGGCCACTTTTTTCTTTTTTTTCAACCCTGCTGAGGAGTGGTCAACTTCACAGGGTCCTGGTGCTGACCATTTATACCTACTAGACTGGACTTGTTTATGGATTTGAGCTTGATTATTGATCCTGGACTTGCTGCACTGGCGGGCCTCTGTTGAGGGAGAGTCTGCCGCTGTGTTTTATGTTTGCTTCTGGGTTGCCAGCTCTAAGTGAACAGAGGCATGGGACACCTTATATAAGCTGGTGGATAATCCTAATCAGAGGCCATCGCAGGTACCTGAACCTTACTTTGCTAGTTGGGCATCGTCAAGCCTAAACTGGAGTAATGCGTCTCAGGCAGGCCATGTGGCTCTTGAAAAAGTCCACTTGAAAAGGTGGTGCCTGAAGTTCCTACCAGCATCGGTGACTTCAGCCTTTAGCGGAGGAGGAACAGGTCTTTGCCCCATGCCTGCGATCAGGGGGCTGTTTGATATTGTTGGCCCTACCAATCTCAATAAACCTAATTTCTTTAAAAATCCTACTAATCATTTTCTCTCTGCAGGAACGTGGAACGTGAGGACATTACATAGAGATTATTCTCTTGATGTCCTCATGCAGGAATTCCAGCGCTATAACCTAGATATTCTAGGCTTGCAAGAGACCAGATGGACAGGTAAAGGTGAGATACTTAAAAATAACTTTAAATTTCTCTTTACAGGGAGGGAGGATGGAAAGCATCACCAAGGCGGGGGTCTGCTGCTCAGCAGACATGCTAGTGATGCTCTTCTAGGATATGAGTGCATTAATGAAAGGTTTCTTACAGCAAAATGTCAGACAAGCATTAAAGACTTGAATGTTATCTGCTGTTATGCCCCCACTGAGGATGCTGATGAGGATGAGAAGGATAGGTTTTACGGACAACTTAAGGATATTTTGAATTCTGTCAAGAAAGGAGATATTACCCTTGTTCTTGGTGACTTCAATGCCAAAGTTTGTACTGACTCTGATCTTTGGGGAGGGGTGATAGGCCCTTTTGGTATTGGTAGCTGCAATGGCAATGGGCAACGTCTCCTACAGGTAAGTAAACTCAATGGTTTCAGAATACCTAACACATATTACAAACACCGCGACATACATAAATACACATGGGTTTCACCTGATGGGCTGCATAGGAATATGATTGATTATATATTAATTAACAGCAAATGGGCTAGTTCTGTTAGAAATACCAGGGTATATAGGGGAGCTGAAATTGGATCTGACCATTACCTTGTTAAAAGTGTCTTGCAACTTAAACTTAAAAAGTGTTGTGCTAAGGTTAAAGAATTTACCTTTAATACTGAAGCTCTGAAAGACCCAGTTATAGCTAAAGCTTACCATGATAGGTTACTTAGTCATTATGACAGTCATGGTTTGCTTAATACTGAAGTTGAGGAAGAATGGGGCCATTTTAAACAGGCTTTTTTGGAAACTAACAGTACTCTTTTAGGAAAAAAGGAGCAGAGGAGACAGTATTATTTAAGTGATAAGGCAATTGAGCTTATTTCAGAAAGAAGGAACTGCAGGAATGTCCTTAATCAGTACCCTACTAGTCCTAATAGAAAAGATTACAGAGAGCTTAATAAACGTGTAAAGGATCAGTTAGCTACTGATAAAAATCTTTGGCTTGATAGCTTGGCTGATAAAGCTGAGGAAGCAGTTAGGCAGCACAACAGCAGAGAGCTGTACCAGATAGTTAATGTTTTATGTGGTAGAAAACGGACAGGCATACAGGGATTGAAGGATAAACAAGGTAAGGTTATAGAAGGTGAGGATTCTGTCATGGCTAGGTGGGCTGAGCATTTCAGTGATGTTCTAAACAATGTGGTTAGTTCTACTCCCATTGTTTGTAATGATGATAGATGCATTGGCAGCTTTAATGTTGACCCTATAACACAATCTGAACTTAGTTTGGCTATCTCTAAACTTAAACTTCATAAATCCCCAGGGGTCGATGAAATTACTGCAGAAATGCTTAGAGCTGGGAATGTTTTGGTTACCACTTGGATGACTGAAATTTTGAATAACGTTTATGATAAATGCATGGTTCCTAAAGATTTTACCAGAGCTATTATTATCCCTATCTTCAAAAAAGGTGATCGCAGTTCTTGTGATAACTATAGGGGTATCAGCCTACTCTGTGTTCCAGGTAAAGTTCTTTCCATGATTGTGCTTAATAGAATTAAGAATCTGGTTGACAGGCAATTGCGTGATGAGCAATGTGGATTCAGAAGTGGTAGGGGATGTGTAGATCAGATATTTTCACTTAGGCAGATTCTTGAGAAATGTTTAGAATTTCAGAAACCTTTGGTTGCTAGCTTTGTTGATTTCAAAAAGGCTTTCGACTCTGTTGATCGTCATAATTTGTGGTTGATTGTGAGATCATATGGTATACCAGACAAGTTAGTTAACTTAATGAAAGCTCTCTATAATAACACTGAGTCATGTGTGAGAGTTGGTAAGTCTTGTAGCAATTGGTTTAGCATTACGTCTGGTGTTCGACAAGGGTGCATTTTGTCTCCTTTTCTCTTTAGTTTGGTTGTTGATTATGTTATGCGAAATTCACTTCGAGGGAAAGATTTTGGCCTTAAATGGGCTGGAGATACGAAAATTTCTGATTTAGATTATGCTGATGATTTAGCCCTTTTGGCAAATGATGTTGATGAGATGAACTCTCTCATTCGAGCTGTTGATGAGACTGGTAGTAGAGTAGGTTTGGTTATAAACAGAGAGAAAACTAAAGTGATGAAAATTGGTCAGGCAGGCTGTAATTCAGTTAATCTGAATGGTTGCAGTCTTGAGCAGGTGTCACAGTTTAATTACCTTGGGAGCTATGTAACTGATACTGGTGATGTGCGGCATGAGATTAACAGACGAATAGGTATTGCTGCCGGGACTTTTAAGAATCTATGGAGATTGTGGAGAAATAGGCGTATACACCTAAAGACTAAAATTAGACTGTATAATAGTTTGGTTCTTTCTAGGGTTAGTTATGGTAGTGAAACTTGGACGCTGTGTAAACAAGATAACAGGAAACTAGATGCTTTTGATTCTAGATGCTTACGCAGTATCTTGGGTATTAGGTGGTTTAACTTTGTAAGTAATGATGAGGTTAGGCAAAGGAGTCTGCAACCTCCTTTAAGCAGCATATTGTGCAGAGAGAGACTCCGCTGGTTTGGCCATGTTGCCCGTATGGATAATTATAGATTGGCGAATAGGGTTATGAACAGTGTGCCTATAGGAATCAGAAGGAGGGGGAGACCTAGGATGCGGTGGGCAGACAATATCAAATAGGACCTTGTTAGAATTGGTGTGCAGTGGCCAGATGCAGCAGATGTAGCTCAGGACAGATATGTTTGGAGAATTAAACTGCGTGGTCTGGTTGGACCTCTGTAGCCCATGGCTGCTTGATGATGATGATGATGATGATGATGATGATGATGATGATGATGATGATGATGATGATGATGATGATGATGATGATGATGAATCATTTATCCACCAGAGGGCAGCACACTATTATTGAACGAAAACTAATCGGAAAATCTAGTAAAATACATTTGGACCTATAGTTTCCTCTAAGAATCTAACAACCGGATAAACTTGTAAAAATACATTTCCATATATATTTTCCTTATTATTCCATTATTATTTCCCTTTTATTATATTTTCCTTTTGACAATCTGGCAACCGGGTTGGGTTGTTTTACTTCTGAGAGGTACTTTTTTTGCACATAGTGAGCTAAACGGCCAGGTCACAAGAATTCCCTAGAACCACAAGAACTCTGAGAGAAGGATGGGGGAGGGGACCCATTGGATCAGCTATTTGGACACGGATGGTAGCATTCTGTCAAGGCCATCAAGCGTGTTCTTTAACTTGCACAGTGTGTGGCTCTCCCGCACACGGGGGGCGGGGGTGGCTCAGTCGGTAGCGCGCCAGGCTCGTAATCTGTAGTTCCCAGGTTCGAGTCCCAGCTGGGTCAGCGTTGAGATTTATCTCCGTAAAATTCCCCGCCCTGCCCACGGTCAGTAGGGGACACCGATGGGCTTGGAAAGGCCGCCGTCCGTCGGATGGGACGTTAAGCCGTGGCCCCGTGTGCGGGAGAGCCATACCCTGTGCACGTTAAAGAACACGATGGATGGCCTTGACGGGAGCCTACCATCTGTCTCCCAACAGCTATTCCAGTGGGTCCCCTCCCCCAACCTTCTCTGAGCCTTCGGGGTCCATGTGACCTGGCCATTTAGCCCATGGTGTGCAAAAAAGTGCCGCTCAGAGGTAAAACAACCCAACCCAATCTCCCGCACACGGGGCCACGGCTTAACACGTGACATCCGACTGTCGGCCACCTTTCCAAGCCCATCGGCGTCGCATACTGACCGAGGGTAGGGAATTTTTCAGAGATAAATCTGAACGCTGACCAAACTGGGACTCGAACTCAGAACTATCGATTACAAGCCTGGCGCGCTACCAACTGACAAAGCCCCGCCCTTGTGGCAACGGGACTGAGTTACACAATTGCCGAATTGGCCTATCATGATGGTAGATACGAAGCAGAAATCCAGGAGCTCTTAGTCTGTCGAGATTGCACAGCGAAATACATAATTTTTTAAACGTTTAGCAATAGCAGTAAGTAAAATTATATATATATGCTTTTCATTAAATATAAAAACATTTAAATACTCGAGATTTCATCACGAAAACAAAAACGTTATAGCTAAGCTGTTGATTACAAAATTGCTTAATGAATTTTGTTTTTGAAGACTCGAGGGCTCTTCTCCATCCATATCATAAGGTAAAGAATTAAACAATTTTAATACAATGTACACAAAATTCCTTTCCAAAATATATTCCTTAGCCGCTACAGACACTCCCCGACTTACGTAACATTCGCTCCGCAAAATTCCTCGCCCTGCCCACGGTCAGTAGGGGACACCGATGGGCTTGGAAAGTCCGTCGCCCGTCGGATGGGACGTTAAGCCGTGGCTCCGTGCGCGGGAGAGCCATACCCTGTGCACGTTAAAGAACACGCTGGATGGCGCTTGACGGGAGGCTACCATCTGTCTCCCAACAGCTGTTCCTGTGGGTCCCCTCCCTCAACCTTCTCTGAGCCTTCGGGTTCCATGTGACCTGGCCATTTAACCCATGGTGTGGAAAATAATGCCGCTCAGAGGTAAAACAACCCAACGTAACATTCGACTTACCTAAACTCGAACTTACAAAACTTTTTCCATAAGCCCAATGTTAAATTTTCGAGTTAGAGTAATTTTACGTTACACTATAATGTGTAACTGCTGTGGCAACGCGGTGTTAATTTTGCACCCTATGCAGCTCTCGCGTGAAACTTCCTCTCATTCTTGTGTTGTAGTCGCCACTGAACGCAGTCCCACGGAATTTTCGCATCTTTTGAAAGTTTTTTATTGTTAGGTATTTTTAGTGATGCAATCATGACTGAAAAGTGGACAGGTAGAGGTGCTCAGCCCAGTCATAAACTCATTAAAATTGAATTAGATACGAAAGTAATAAAGAAATATGAAGATGGGCAAAGCTTATCCTGTCGCAACGCTTGAACTCGGTCTCTCAGTATCAACAGTGAATACGATAATAAAGGAGGCTGAGCGTAAAAAAGAACGCGTGAAAGGATCTGCATCCTTAAAATCAAAAATAATTAGGAAACAGCGTCCTGGTTAAGTGTTAATTATTAAGAAATAGCTCAGATCTAACATTTGATTGTAGTCGCGTATATAGGCTAGAGGGGTGATTGATGAGTGGGGATGGATCAATTACGACTTACATAAAACTCAGCTTACGTAAGGGTTTGCGGAATGGAACGTTTACGTAAGTCGGGGAGTGTCTCAACTAACTTTTATTTTCTTTGTATATTGACTTCTTCACCACTCTAACAATTGAGTCTTGTAAGCAATTTGATCTTTTAATATGATTTAGCCTGTTCTTTAAGGTACCTGATCATTTAACCCAACACCGAACACGGGGTCACTCAGAGGGAACCAGCATGTGAAATTTTTGACCGTTCGGTCACGTACAGTCGCTCAAAAAATATCCGAACACCATGGTTGATTACAAAATTCAGAAAAAAATATCCGGCAAAGATTATTTTAGAAATTAGTGATCTGGCAAAATTTGTGTACGTAGACGAAGGTTGCCAGATCACTAATTTCTAAAATAATGGTTGCCAGATATTTTTTCTTAATTTAGTAATCAACCATAGTGTTCGGATATTTTTTGAGCGACTGTACATCAGGAACCACAGGTACCAAAATCTCAGAACGAAAATCTCCGTATTTTGCGACGAAGCCAAGGACTATGAGAGCCCACTCTGACTTCAGCCTGAACGACGTCGGGCAATTTTTCGGTTGAATGTGTTGAACCTGTGCTAAAGTGTCGAAGGCGTGAAGGGAGGGAAGGGGGGAAAGAACCCAAAACTAACTTTAGTGCAGTGAAAAACATAATGTACAGATTAAAAGCGACCTTGGTAGCGCCGAGTGTCGTTCAGCTAGCCAATCAATAAATTGCCCCATTTTCCAAATGTGTCGCTTACCTGGGGAAGTTTTGGCATTAGGATGCAACGTGAGACAAAAACAAGCCATTGGAGGAATTATAATGATTTGGGCAATGTTCTGCTGGGAACATCCGACCAGGTACATCCTTTCATAGAAACGGTATGACCCTCTAGTATTGCCTTCTTTCAGCAGGATAATGCGCCACATCACACTGCCCGGATTGTTCGAGAATGGTTCGCGGAACCATTCTCGAAATATTAGGAAGACTTCCAGGTATTGCCTTGTCCTCCAAATTCCCCAGACATCAATCCAATAGAGCATCTGTGATTTGTGATGGAACAGCATACCCAATCTCCGGCGGCTCAATCATGCAACTTGCAAGAATTAAAGGATCTGCTGGTAACGTGTTAGTACCAGATACCACAAGACACCTTTAGAAATCTTGTAGCGTCCATGCCTCGCCGAGAAAAAGCTGTTTTGGCATCACGTGGAGGACCATCATCATATTAGGCAGATGGTGTAATGTTTTGTCTCTTCGGTGTATATGATATCAGGCGTGAAGCAAGAGTGGAAGCAACTGAGACCCTGAGACTGCGCAGTTAAAACATCTATGCTTCTTACAGGTGATTGATTAACTTATTATCAATTATCTATCAATCAGTTAATAGCGCCATTGCTGAACAATTGATTTGATTTGATTGAAAAGTGGCTGATAGCTCAATTAGCCAATGATCTATAAGAATCATCGTTTCATCTATTGCGTAGTCTCATTGTCTCAATTGCTTTCACTATGCTTCGACGCTGATGTTTGCATGAGTTGATAATTTTAGAAAATCTGACGGGATAGAACAATTTTATTTCTAATTCAATGATTTCTCTACAAAATGCACTGCCTTGAAATATGAAGAAAGTTTGTAGAAATAAGGTTGTAAAAATATCCCTATACCAATTTGCAAGCAAGTTAATGAAGAAGTGTCTGTATCAGAGGCGAAGCGAAGTGGAAGCAATTGAGATCATGAGTTGTGCAGTTGACGAAACGATGATTCTTGAAGCTCATTGGCTGTTTGAGTATAGGTCACTGTTCAATCAACCAATGATTTATGATGCAATTGTTGATCCATGATACTATTGGTTGACTGACAAGTAATGATAATTTGATAAATCATTCACCTGTAAGATTCATAGATGTCTGAACTGCGCTGTCTCAAGGTCTCAGTTGCTTCTTCTCACTCTTCGCGTCTGGTACATTGTTAGATTCTCTGAGAGATTCCGCCCCTCAAAATTGGGCTACTACATTCAGGATCGAATTAAGAAAGTGGGGCACTAATCTAATGATATTCCGTTGTTTAATCGAATGATATTTCGTTGTTTAATTGAATGATATTTCATTAATACTTACTGGACTGGGATGAGATTTTGCTCAGTCGTAAGTGCTCCTGGCTCGTAATCTTCAGTTTCCTGGTTTGAGTCCTAACTGTGTCAGCATTGAGATCTCTCGCCGCTAACTGCCACCCTACCCTCGGTGAGAAAGGGGATATTAATAAGCTTTGGAATGGCCACGTCCATCTGATGAGGTGTTACCCAGCGATCTTGTGTACAGGAAAAGCATTACCGTAAGCATGTTAAAAATACACCTTACGGCCTCGATGAGAGGTTATCATCTGAAGGCCCTTCGGGTCCTTGTGACCTGGCCCTTTAGTCTATTGTGTGCAAACTTCGTGCCGCTCAGAATTCAACAGATAAAAAAATGCTTTCAAGATTGAATATTTTTTGAGAAATCTGTATGAACACACACTAAAAACCTTTTAAAAATATTTTTCTGGCGATAACTTTATTAAAATAAAATTGTTATGATTTCATATATTTTAGAATACGAAAGGACATTTTTGACAGCATTTTTTGCACATATGGGGAAAATGCAGCGGCGAAGCGTAGTGGATGCAATTAAAACAACGATACTGCGCAGTTGACGAATGGCTGATTCTCGTAGATCTTTGGTTGATTGAGATATCAGTCACTTTTCAATCAACCAATGATCTAGAATACAACTGTTGATACATTCCACTATTGTCTGATTGATAAGTAACTGATATTTTGGTAAATCAATCAATAATAATAGATGTATCAACTGCACATTTTCTAGATTTTATTTGCTTACATTCACGCTTCGCGCCTGTCTAAATGGCCAGGTCACAAGGACCCCAAAGGCTCAGAGTAGGTTGGGTGAAGGGGACTCACTGGACAGCAGTTACGAAATAGATGTTTGCCTCTCGTGAAAGCCATCCAGCGTGTTCTTTAATATGTACAGGGTGTACATGTACAATGTGTACATGTGTTAAAGTCTCATCCGACGGATGGCGGCCTTTCCAAGCCCAGTGATATCCCTACTGATAGAGGGCAGAGCGGAGAGTTTTGCGGATATAAATCTCGTCACTGGCCTAGGTGGGAATCGAACCTAGGAACTGCAGATTACGAATCTCTCACGCTACCGACTGAGCCTTCCCGACCCTTCCAGGCTAGATAGTAGGAAATATTATTCACTTTAATATTTTTTGAAACATTTACATTATGCATTATTCATAATTCATATTAATGAAGTGCGGTATTTATATTATTATGTTTTAGAATATTTATATATATATATACACCACATATATATTTACAGAAAACAAATGCTATAAAGGCGTATACGACTCTAACATTGATGGTGAAACCTGGGATAGAGCTGAGCAAATGTGTTCAGAAATGGAAGGCAACTTAGTGTCCCTTCACAGTCAAGACGAGCAAGGTAATCATATTTATTAAAGATCATATTATTTTATTTACATCATTGTACATACTGTTTATTTATATTGTAATGAACACACCTTACAGAGCAGTCGCATCATACGCGAATTTGACTTAGGCGAATTCCACTATACGCGCTCGGCCGCATTAACATTTCGAAATCATAAAGACAAGCAACTAAAAGACCGTGTGACTGTCTTGTTTTGTAGCAATGCTAGTAGGCGTTTAATAAAGCCGAGCTTGTTATATAGTTCTGCGAATCTCCGTGGCACAAGAAGCAAGAACAGAAATCTGCTCAGTTCATCAGGCGCTATACTAGTCATCATCGTCATATCACCATTACCATCATCATCGTCGTATCACCATTACCATCATCAACGTCATCATTCATCGTCGCCATATCACCATTATAATCATCACCGTAGACTAGCAAAAATGCCCAGGATCAATGATATATGTTCTAGGTTTTTATGTTTTCCTTTTTAACTCTTTCATTCTTCCATCTTTCTCTATTTTATTCAATTAAAATACCGTAAAATTGCATTTTGCATATGTACTATTTATTATGTACTGTACATTACTGTATACATTATAATTTACATTACTGTACAGCAGCAACGAAGCTTTGTGGAAGCAATTGAGACAATGAAACTGCGCAATTGAAGAAACGATGATTCTCTTAGATCATAGGTTGATTGAGCTATCAGTTACTTTAACAATAATATATCTATGGCTGATTGTTAAGTAACTAACAATTTGTTAATCAATCACCTGTCAGAATCGTATATATCTCAACTGCGCAACCTCAAGGTATCAATTATTTCCCTTCACGATTCGCGCCTGCTGTACAGGTTTGTATACACAAAAAGCATTTATACTGTACTCTATGCTCTTTGTATAAGGTATATACAAGGGTAAATTTGGTTATACTTGATTTTCGTCTTAAGCGATGCTTTTAAAACCTAATCTAGCGTGAGATGCGACTCTTCTGTATATTGAATAATCTGATATACGTTTTCAAGTTCTAAATATGCATAATGAAGCAACATGTAAGTAGCATAATAAAACAAATGTTATTAGAATAGCGATAAAATTCTATTGACTATTCTCTAAAACAATGCCATTCACTAGTTCTTCTTTTCCTTGTTTTTTAGTTCATATATCAACGCTAATTATAGTTGTCAGTATTTTATACTTAATTCTGCGAAAACTAGGTATCTTCACTTTGGATCGAAAATAATTTTATTACATTTTAGAGGAAAAAGCAAAAAACAAATCCTCATGGATTTGTGAAAACAAATAAGGCAAATCTGATAGTCTTGGCCTCAGAAATAAGGTAAAACGAGTTGTCTGTTAATTCTAAGTGATGAAAATAATAAGCAATCCAGGAGTTGCCCTGTTTTATTGTTTTACACCCATTTTGTTTGCTAGGTGCCAATGACGTAGCGCTGCGCTTCGAAGATGCTGGCAGATCATTGGTTAATGACCTATTAATTAACCAATGATTGATGAGAACGATCTAAGCATTCATCAATAATGTATAAGAACTATTCAAGCGTCAACTACGCATTTCCAGAGTCTCGTCGAGCTCCGTGTTGTCACTTATGCAAGTCCACTGCTAAGGGCAATGCAGAATTTCCCATTACTTCATATTCCAGCAAATTAGTTTTTGTTTTACGAAGGTCAGTTTTGCATACATTTTAACTATAGACTTAATATGACTTCAGAAAGATCTCATTTCTTAATCTATGACTGAAATTCTTCGAAAAAGTCGCTCAATGAGCTTCAGTGTTTTTTCTCACTTTTACAGAAAGAACATTTTTTTTGTCCTAAAACTAATTTCCTCTCAAAAGGATTCCTTCCCTCCAACCTTCTCTGAGCCTTTTAGCCTTTGGGGTCCTTGTGACTTTGCCATTTAGTTTACTATGTGCAAATAAGTGCTGCTCAGTGGTAAAACAACGCAAAACATAATCCGCTATTTGGTGCATTTTTAGATGCGCTGATAAATCAGCTTACAATAGCGTAGAAATGGTAACTGTTCATATCCGGTATACAGATTATAGCTATTTACCCTACGCGGTATCTTTGGATTGATTGAGAAAGCGAAACGAATAAAGAATAGAGACTACCTTCTTAATGAGCTTACTTGGAGAAGAAAGTATTTGGATTTGATGAGAAAAATCAAGAATAATTTTTCATTATGCTGGCAATTTTGGTAGCTTCTTTAAGATAATTTCAAAATAAGGGCTATCAAAAGTTTGTACTTTCGAAATGTAACTAGAAGAACAACATATCGCCTCTGGCGAACATAATATGCTTGTTTTTCTACAAAAAAGAAATTTTTAGGTTTTTGAATTTCTAACCCTTTAACAATAATAAATAATTAAACTGATATTTTATTGCATTTTAGAGATATATAATGTGGATACCTTAATAAGAACATGGGGTAGAGAATTTGCGAATAAAAAAATTATTTAATGTTAGTACCACCAGGTAATGTGGGTGCGCAAAATAAAGAAAATACCAAGTTGAACAAACATTACCTTATTTTACAAATCAAGATTCTAAATATGTGAACCATTCATATGCAAAATGTGCTGGAAACGTAATACGTCATGGTCTGCAGTTGCTTATGACATGTCTTGGGAAATGGCTGCAACAGGCTGTGTTATTCTTGCCTTCAGTTCAGCAAGCGATTCAATATTGCCTTGGTAAACTCGCTTTTCAAATAACCCCATAACCAAAAATCGCATGGGTTTAGGTCGGGGGAATGTGGTGGCCAAGCATTGGAAAACGTTCGAGAAATTATTCTGTCCTCACCAAATCTGGTACGCAACATTTGCATTGCCGTACGTGCAACATTCGTTGGCGCCCCATCCTGCATGAAGGTTATGGAGTCTAAACAATTTCTTTCTTGCAAAGCCGGAATAATCTTGTGGCGGAGAAGATCTGTGTAACGTGGTCCATTCACCGATCGACGCACGGGACTTTGAGGCGTGATCTCCTCAACGAAAAATGGTCCGATTATAAAGTTTGCGGTAAACCCGCACCATACAGTTAAATAGTCGGAGTGTAGGGGCACATCAGCATGCGGATGTGTAGGTCCCCATATTCGGCAATTGTGCATATTCACTGCTCCATGCAGGAAAAATGTGCCTCATTGGTCCTTAAGACTTTCGAAGGCCACTTGTCGTCGAGCTGCATCCTGACCAGAAATCGCAAAACGAAATCGATGCGCTCTTCAGGGTCACATAGTTGCAGCTGCTGCACCCTATGAATTTTATAAGGATACTATTTTACGATGGACCGTATAATTTTACGGACAGTTGACCACGGAAATTGCTGTTGCCAGTATACCTGTCTGGCACTAACTATGGGTGATCCGTTTGCGAATGGACTCCTGCAATTGTAAGTGCGACGTCTTCCACATCGCTTTCTTCAACAGGCTGCCTGCCTCTACCCAGAGCCACACCAAATTCACCTGTTTCTTCGAATTTCTGTATCATATTCTTTAGTCCATTTAGCGACAAAGGTTTTTATATCTTTCAGACGACGATATTCGCATAATGCATCGGCGGCATTACTGCCGTTTTGGTAAAAGTGTTTCACTAGCAAAGCTCGGTCCTTCTTACAGATACACATGGTTTCTTCTAGCGATTACAGGGAAGACATCACATTTTATTAGTGTGCCTCATGCGACTCTATCGTATGATTTGCTGCAATGTCACGAAAAATTAGCATGTTCTACCATGTTTTTAGCGTACTCACGCCACCTGATGGCACGAACACTAACTATTTTTTTATATTCGCAAATTCTCTACCCCATATTCTTATTAAGGTATTCACCACTTTTCGCTGTGATCCGGCGAGTAGATCCTTCTCTACATCGCTCTGAGTACTGTCATTTTAATTATAACCACCCTGCATATTATTAGCCCTATAAAACTCAAAGAGAATTTCTTTTTTATCCCTTAAAATGAATTCTCATCTCCTGGAGTTGAGGGGCAAATCAATCACTGGATATGAAAAATTTTATTCATTATTACTGTGCTAGAATAATAACGAAAATTTTAAAACTAAATACTAATATTTTAAAATGAGGTGCAAGCGGTTGATTTTAATCAAAAGTAACCAAATAAAACACACATGAATGTAAAAAAATACTTCTTTTAGTAAGCTATATGTATATCTGCTATTGATAAACAGATTCTATCACCGGAATTTTTAATTTCTAGCATAAATATACCGTTTGCAATATTACTTCGAGTTTTGCATTTCCCACATTCAGCGCTCTTTAAGGACGTAAACTAAAACCATTTGGGGAATTTGAAAACTATGAATCATCATAAACTGTTAGTATCTATCCAACTCACAAAGAGATTTTCATTAATCTCTTAAAAATATGTTGAGTTTTCACACCCGCTTAGGGTGAAGGAACATATTGTTGCTGACAATGTAAAGTCCTTGATCATCACTGCCCACTAGTAAAATATCGAATTTCTTGTACAAGTAGATCGTTTGCAATATTAATTTAAAATTTTAAAATTTTAAAATTTTTCCTATTAGACTGCAATAAAACGTTTTGGGAGATCCCGAAAGTATGAATCGTAAGAGTTTATCAATACCTATCCAACCTAAAAAAGAATTTTAATTTAGATCTAAAAATAAACAATTTTCTTTTTAAACAAAACAAAAGAGTTTTTCCATGCCCCCCTAGGAGTAAAGGTAAAATCGATGTTAGCAGTAAAAACTTCATGATCTTCGTTTTTACTACCAAAATTCAAAATTTGTAGCATAATTACATCGCTTGCGTTATATTCGTTAATATTCACTCGTTACATACATTACAATGTATGTAACGATGTGTGTACATTACAATGTATGTAATCACTCTTAGTTTCCCGCCCATATCACATTTTTGGTGAAACATTGTCGTGAACCAGGCGGGATACGAATTCACGACTATTCCCTTATAACGTGTTCTTCAGATAGGCAAGTTCATTTCATCAAATAGAGGAGATATTCATTGTCGGTCGGTAGCTCAACAGTCAGAACACCTGACATTATCAGAAGGTCGTGGGTTCAGATCCCACCCAGCTCAACACAATTTTTCCTCTATACTAAATGAATATTAGCTACCTGTTGCGAAGTTTTTCAAGTTATGAATTTTGTTTAGAAAATCAGAGTTTTCAGAAAAGCTTAAGATGCTTTTTTTTTTTTATAAATTTGCATGCTTATCACATACTGCCATTTTTACATGTTACAAGTACCGTATTGGTTACATTTCTTTTTGGATTAATTCAAATAAATTTATCTTTTCTATTCCAGATTTTGTATTCCTTCATGTACTGCTGCCTATGCAAACAGACAACGTATGGATCGGACTTAATGATAAGCTAGGTCAATCCCAATATATCTGGAGTGATGGTTCTGCATATCAGTATACCAATTTAAGACCGGAAAATAGTAACGGAGAGGTTGAATTTCATAAGTGTCTAATATACTAATTTTCATTTAAAGTTGTTTATTGGTGAATCAGTATAGACAAAGTATTATTATCAACTTTTTACATAATTTTCAGTCAAACTCACTTTCAAAAGTAAACCCTACTCTAAATCGAAAGATATATGTGTAATATAGTTTTTATAATTCAGTATTGAATTGTTTTACTCCTTCTCCACAAAGATATAAAACATTGAAGTTTCAAGAATTTTAAGACGACATAAAGTTCGTGCATTTGACACAATGACACTGTGTAGTTGGCGAAACGATGAATCTCGTAGAAAAATGGCTGATGAGCTATCAGTCACCTTTAAATTAACCTATGATCTATGATATGATTGTTGATACATGACACTATTGGCGGTTTAACAAGTAACTGATAATTCGATAAATCAATCACCTGTAAGAATCATAGATGCCTCAATTGCACAGTTTCAAGGTCTCAATTGCTTCCACTCACGCTACGCGCCTCTCACTGAATATCCTATTGTATATAGATTAGAGTTCCTAAACAAAGCCATTCATCATTTTCTTAAATAAACTTCAAGGCATCAGCAAAACTGCTACGACATATTTATTTGGCATAATTCTTTCGTAGTGACTACATCCAATTAGAGATGTGTTCGAAGCGGATTTTGAATGCAGTCGAAATATATTTCACAAAAAGAATGGAGCAACAAAATCTGCAGGTCAATTGGAAGCAATCAACAACAAATGAAATGAGGCCACACCTACATAGCAAGACCAACTCGCAGATGAAATACTCCACCACAGACAGAAAATATACTCCTCATTAAAAAATGATCCACCCAGAAGGAATGTTTTTGCATACGATATCAAGTGACGTGCTAATTGGTAGTAGTGTAAGTAACAAATAATCCCATTTGCACCCTATTTAGTGAGGTGGATGTGTTTTGTGTGTAATACAAGCACTAATATGGTTAGGTGCTGAGTCAAAAAGTTTCTCAATAAATTTCCTGGTCTATGGTTTTCCACATTTGCTGTATTTGTACCTTGAAGACCTGTCGCTATATAGGTTGGATTCAGTTTTGTTTTCAGACGTTGTTTCATGACATCCAGGTGACATCAATCGGCTAAATATACACGGAAAGTGGGCTGGCCAATAGCTGAGATACTGTTAAGCACGCTAATAGCTGAGATACTGTTAAGCAACGCGTGCGGTATTTAGCTAGTAATTATTACGCTGGAATGTGAGTTTGGCATGCTCCACAGGAGTGGTACGACCTCAGGGCAGAGAATGTCATCCACATACCGCTGGGTGGTTAAATTATCCTCGATGGTTATGAGAGATTTGACATATTTCATCTCCTAAAGACAAATAAAAGATATAACGATTTTATTTTGTCGTCTCTTTGCCCGTCTGTAGACATCAACATTTTTGTTTTTAGAGAAACTAAAAAAACTATTTTTTGGTTTGTTCAATATTAATGAAACATTACAATATTACCGAATGTTGTAAAAGAGGGGGCACCCTATACCAGGATTCACGAATTCGAGCTCTTTAAATATAACGATATCCTTTTTCAACTACAAAACTCAACGTGACTGTATTTTAGAGAAGACTGTGAGTTATTATTATTTTATTATCTGAGTGTGGATAATAATAATAATATCATCTTTATTAAGCCTTAGTATGGTTATATACATATATTACCCCGCTAAGCCTTATGGCTTGTCAGCAGGATTCCTTTCAATCACACGACAGGTTTATTAAACAATATGACATGTATAATGGAAAATAACCACATAATTAAAAACAGAAACTAAAACAATAACGACAAAAAACGTATTAAAACACACACATGAAAAATTAAACACGTTTATAAAATAAATCTATAAAATTTCGGATTGCAGAACATATTGCACAAAACTATCACCTATTGTACAAGTCCTCATTTCCCATTAAAATTGCACTTGCTTAAAAGATTGGTATTTGGATTGGATTTTGGGTATTTGATAAGATATCTGCGCTTTTCCATAATTATTGTGAAAAACTGGTTGAACAAAATAATTTTCACACTTTCGCCTTGTATTGATCACATGCATGGTTGTTTTCAAGTATTTCAGTAACTATTGAGTTTTCTCAGAATCAATGTCAAATATTTGTCTATTCAAGGGTGTTGTCTTCAGTTTTGTAAAAACTCTTACCTTGAGTAAATATTGAACTAGATGTAATTTATAGAAATCTTAATTCATGACACTTCAGCAAATTAACCAACGTTTTATTTCTGCAGCAAGATTGCGTCGAATACTATTACTACAATGATAATGAAGCACAATGGAACGACATTAGTTGTAACGAGGAATATGGATATATTTGTAAAGGGGAAACAGGTAAGAATTTAAAAATGAATAGTTCTTAAAATGATAATTTTTACTAGAGGCGAAGCATAGTAGAAGCAATTGAGATAATGAGACTGCACACTTCACGAAACACTGATTCTCGTAGATCATTGGCTCATTGAGTAATTAGTTACATTTCAATCAACCAATTATTTATGATGCAATTTTTTATCTACGGCACTATTGGCTGATTTCCAAGTAACTGATAATTCGGAAGATCAGTAACGTGTAAGAATTAGAGATGTCCCAACTCCGTAATTTCAAGGTCTCGATTGCTTCCATTCACGCTTTACGCCTGATTTTTTCAGTGAATATGTTAGAGTTTTATTTTAATTCAAATATTACGAAGCTAATAATTGATTTTGTCCTGTGTCGAGCTTTAGACTGAACATCTGAGGTTTCGCACGTACACGCGTATATTAAATTTCAATATTCGAACACTAAAATTACCTATCAGTTTGCGCCATTTATTTCGTATAACAAGTAATCAATTAAATAATGTTTAAAGAGTATAAATTAATATCATAGGACACATAAATATGTCATGGAGAAATTGCCTAATCTAGTATAATCTCTTTGAATATGTTGTAAAATAAATTGTCTAGAATTAAAGATTGCGCAGTTCAAGGATTAGACAAGTGGTTCCCAATCTTTTTGGTGTTGAAAAACCAACCTTTCATTAATTATGTCAAAGAAGTAATTTCCCTATATAAAAATTACTGTTAAATAAATATTTACTGTCTATACGATGAATTTACGAGTATTTTGATGCATGGATTTCAAGGGTTTTTCTATCGATAGAAGTATTCAATATTAAAGGCGCGAAGCATGAGTGGAAACAATTGAGACCTTGAAATTGTGCCGTTGAGATATCTATGGTTCTTACAGTAATTTATTTGCAGAATTATCAGTTACTTGTCAATCAGCCAATATTGTCATGGATCAACAACAGCATCATAGATCATTGAGTGATTTAAAAGTGACTGATAGGTCAACTAACCAATGATCTACGAGAATCATCATTTCGTCAACTGCACCGTCTCATTGTCTCAATTGCTTCCACTACGCTTCGCCAATGTATTAAAGTCACTTTTTTAAAAAATTCGGTTTGAAACTCTTTTTTGTTGCTTTTTAGTTCTACCCAGTTGAATAAAAGGTTTTTAAGCTATATAATGTTTATCTTGTTTACTGAAAAAAAAAATAAATCTCATTGGGTCATGCTAAAGTACGCTGTTTTGTAATAGACTTAATGGGCAACATATAACTCACTAAAGAGTACAACAGTGAAATATATCAAAATAGGAGAAGGCTGTGAATTTAATTATAACTTCATATGATCCATTTTAATGCATAGATTAAACTAATACACTCTACTGATGCAGTAACATTAAATTACAAATCTATTAAACGTTACAAATTACAAACATTTTTAACTTCCTAAATTTTTGTAAGTTTCTTAAATATTATCATTTGGTATAACCACCCATTCCGCTCCGTTTTTTAAAGCCTCTAGTTTCCAAAGGTGTGGGGCTCTCTCCCTGGGAGTGATGGGGGGGGGGGGGGAAGATGTTATAAGGAGACTCGGAGATTTCACCGGACTTGAGACAGGGGAAACATTAGAAATAACATACTTCCAAATTTCAATAAATTTGTTTTTTAAAACAAGCTATTTCAGTACAACCCAAAAACTACGTAAATTATGCCCTCTGTGGTTAATTAAAAGTGCAATAGTCCACTTTTAATTATCGGTCTTTTGACTGCATATAACGCCGCCAAGTCTTAATTATACTATAGTACGGAGGTTTTCGCGAAAACTTCCATTTCAAAGAGGTAAATGCATATCCTCCTCAGTTGCCTTCTGTAGAATTCTGCTAAATCCCAAAATATAAAATCCTAAGCTCTATTTCCAACGGCTTTCATTCCCTCCCCTAAGAGTAGGTAGAGTACTCTCGTAAGAAAAGGAGGCCTATGCTTTTTGAGTGGCTTCTTTCTTTTCTTATCATATTTGTACTTTTTTTTCATTTATAAATCGTGTCAGGCATGCTTTACGGAAAACGTTAATGGAAAGTTCAATTGCAAAAATTATATTTTAATAGCATATTAATGATCTTTATTACTCAAATAAGCATTAAAAATTTGATTAAATTATTTTCCCAATGACGTTTTTTTCCTTTGTTTTTCTTAGTACCTTCTTCAACTCTTCCTCTCGATGTCAGGAGATGTTCTGAACCTGAAGGATGGTATAAATTTAGGAACAGCTGTTTTAAGCAATTCACTGAGACTGATGAAGAAAAAACGTGGCATGAAGCAGAAAATACTTGCACGGAGTACGGTGGGCACCTGGCTACAATAAAAGACACACAGGATCATTTGTTTCTCAAAACGCTCTTAAGGGACAATATTCATTCTATGTGGATTGGACTCAGAAACACTGGGGTAACATTTAAATTGTTCCATATTTTTCGAAGTTAAGTAAAAAAATCTGTGAAATCAGAAATTGTCTTTATAGCTTTTTTTTCTTCTCTAATTAAGTGAATTTTTCTCCCTCTACCAGTAAAAACAAATATTTTTATCGAGCATAAGTGAATCCTAATTTACGAATTTTATGTGTACTTTCATATCAACGGCGAGTGTAGTGGACGTAGTTGAGACAACGAGACTTCGTGGTGTACAAAATGAAAATTCTCGTAGATTATTGGATGATTGTGCTATCAGTTACTTTTTAATCAATCAATGATTTAGGATATTGTTGGTGACTGTCGTTGGTTATGAACTGTTGATCCATAATACTATTGACTGATGACAAGCAAGTGATAATTCGGTAAATCAGTCACCGGTAAAAATCATGTCTCAACTGCCAGTCTCAAAAATCTCAATTGCTTCCACTCACGCTACACGATTGTTTGAAATGTGACCTTAAATTCAATAGCGGATTTCCATTCAGTAAAATATTCTGAATCGGTATATTCTACCAGCGGCAAAGCGTCATCATCATCATTCTGTAGGAGCCATGGACTACGGAGGTCAGTGAAATCAAAGCGGACAACGAGACTGCGAAGTTGAAAACAATGATTATCGTAGATCATTGGCTGATTGAACTATCAGCCACTTTTCAATCAACCAACGATCTAGCATGCAATTGTTGATCCATGACATTATTGGCTGATTGGAAGTAACTGATAACTCGGAAGATCAATCACCTGTAAGATTCTTAGATATTTGAACTGCGCAGCCTCAAGGTGTCAATTGCTTCCATTCACGCTTCGCGCCTGTATTCTACTATTCGCTGCTGGTGCAGAAGGTACCAAGATACCCAATAGGTGCATGAGGCGCTCGAATAGGGCTCAAAACAGTCAAAACCCGATTTTTTCGAACATTTTATTCAGGAAAATATTCCGAAAATATTCTACTATTTATGTACGTCATCTTCAGGCTTTACTTTAGATTAATACCAAATATGGTATTAATCTAAAGTTGTGCTATCAGTTACTCGCCGATGATGTGGTTTTAATTATATACAGTAAAATTAACAGATATTTAATGTGTCTTATAATTTAGTACTCGTCTCTGTGTTCGAATTAATATATTCAATTTCTATTATTATATTTTCTAATTATATACATTTCTGGAAAGTTATTTAATCTGCTGTGCGCATTTTTCCAATTCATAAGTTCTAACTTTTTTGTCGAATGATTCCCACTTACCCTAAACACACCCACTCACTCCAGGGCAGTTGGGAGGCCTCTCAATTATTTAGCTCCTAGGCCTGTAGAATAATTTGCACTGGGATCTCCAGGTACCTCAATCTGTCACTACTTAAAATGAATTAATTTTTCCCATTAGAAATAGTGTTAAATTCGCTGATGTGTTCCTTTATCATTACCAAATATGTGTTCCTTTATCATTACAAAAAATCTACCAGCCTTATATAAAAGGAAAGAAACCTACCCTTAGAATAAATCCATATATTTTCTAATGAAAAATCACAAAGAGGCTATACAGTTTTCTTGTGTAGTACATCCAATGCTTTGATCTCAACTTCTGATGTTTTGTTATTTGGGAAAACTGAGGGAGGAAAGTTTGGATTTAGTAGGACTGTTTCTAATTAAGCGATACAGAATAAAATTATATTGAACTGCTTAAGGAGCACAATAGCTGTTTGAAGTATTAGGGAAACTTCTTTTTTTTTTGAACAGTTTTCGTGAAACCTGATCTGTGCTGGTGTCTATAAATTGTTAATCGAATTTAAAATCTTCACAGATGTTGGTCAGTAAGAATAAACTAGCGACATAGAGTGGCTGGAAGCAATTGAAACAATTGCATAGCGACACGATGAATCGCTTACCTCATTGGTTCATTGAATTATAAATTATGCCAATGGTGTCAGACATAAATCAAGTGTATCTGGTGTACAAAAGTAAGCATAATTGACAAAATGGGCTATATAGATCAACAATATGCGAAAACAGCAACAAAAGGTACGTACAGATAACGGCGGACACATGGAAATGATGGAGTAATGATGCAATAGCATGTGACGGCATAAAAGTTCTACAGAAGACAAGAACTGCAAGTTTATAATGGTGAAAAAAGGTAATAGATGTGCAGAACCTCATTTTTTTGTCGTCAGCCCGTTCTGTTTGTGCTCGAATCGATTTGTTGCTGTAACGATATGCCACCCAGACAGCATATGGATGTCCTTTCACGTGATCGGGCAATCGGAATGTTGGACTCACACCGAACAGAGAGCGATGTTGCCAAGGCAATAGGTGTTTACCAATTTGTAGTGTTAAGGCTGTACAAAACAAAAGCGAAGAGTGAGTGTAAGCAGTTGAGACCTTGAGACTACACAATTGAAACATCTAGGATTCTTAAAGTGATTGATTTACCGAATTATCAGTTAGTTGTCAATCAGAAAGTAATGTCATGGATCAATAAGTGCATGATAGATCAATGGTTGATTGAAAAGTGACTGATAGTTAATCAGCCAATTATCTACGAGAATCATCGTTTCGTCAATTGAGCAATTTCAGTGTCTCAGTTGCTTCCACTACACTTCGCCGCTGGTGAAGAAGGTACCAAGACATCGAAAACGTTAGTCGTCTACGTGTGCAGGGTCGACAACTTACATCGGTTCAGGATAACCGCTATGTGGCACTAACAGCGAGACGTAACAGATGTGAGCTCGCGAGCTCGTTCTAGAGCTGTCTGCAGCTCGTGAATGAACAGTTTCAAGGCATACGATATACCGAAGACATCATCTAAAATTTGCATTCCACTCACTCAGTCAGGGTGAAGAGGTAGGTTGCCTTGATGCAGCCAACACTGGGACTGAGTAGCAAACTAATGAGGTAATGTTCTCTTCAGTAACGAATCCAGATTCGGTTTAGAGAGTGATAGTCATGATGTTGTCATCTGGAGAGCACCTGAATCCCGTTATCACCCCACAAACATCAGGGAAATGCAAGATTACAGAGGGGGCTGTTGGTTTGAAGTGGCATTATGTCACATGGCCACAAGCTGCTCCATGTCTTTCCTGGAGGTACTTTGGCAGGTTTTGGATAAGAGACGAAATTTTCGAATCCTATGTGAGGGTTTTTCGGAGTACTGTTTGCCCATATTTCCTATTTATTGAGAATAACTCGAGTCCACATAGGATTGCTTTAGTGGTGATTTCCTTGAAAACATCCAAAATATTCCAAGACCTCTTCAATGAAGACCTGAATATATTTGTCGGAATCTCAACCCTCATATCATGTGTGGGAAGCATTGGGGAGACAGATTTCAGTTAGTTAGCTTCCTCCCAGAATTCTCCTGGAGCTCAAGTCTTCTCTTGTACAGCAGTGGGATTTAATGCCGCAAGATCGTTTTATTGTTCTCGTCAACAGCATGCACGTTGATGTGACACTTGTTTCATTTCAAGAGGTCATTACACACCTTACTGGAGTTTTCTGCACGAGCAAATGCTTCTCCACGTAACTTACTAATTGTCACTCTATTGAACTACAGTGCATTGCTCCAGTTTATCCTGTATTTTATGTCCGTTCTATGGCGATTTCTGCTCCCCTTCATATTTCGTCTGTACTATAGCGCCTTTCTCAATCTATCATCTGGTATTTTTCATTTTATCCATTTTGTCAACTATGCTTAACTTTTGGACACCAATGTAGATAATTTGTTGATAGTGACTGACAGCTCAATGAATGAATGAGAGGTTGAGTTCAGTTATTTTTTCTTCTGAGCCCAACGATTTGCAATATTCTGAAAGGTTTACGATAGAATATTTTAAGTGAAATAATTACTAGTAGGTGGTTAACGCACTTGGCTACTGAGCAAAGGGAATTGCGTTCAAGCTCCGGGTTAGGCATGGATGTTTGTGTTATCCTTCTCCTAGGTCTCACCTTATTCACAGAACTTTCTACTGTGGTGGTGTGAGGGGTCATATTAAACTGTCAGATCTCTGTAGCAAGCAGCTGCTTTAGAAGATGTATATTTATTTCGTGAGGTATTAGTTTTTTAACCTACCGAACTAATATGTGGATTATGATTTTCCCATGAACCGTTAGAAAATATTTTGTTTTCTTTCCGTTTAGAATTTTTGTTTCTTTACATATCTAATAATCTGCTACTTCTCTTTCAGAATCGGTATGAATGGTCTTCGGGGAACATAGTATCTTTCACTAAATGGTCTGGAACACCTGAAGAATCTTGTGTTTTCAGGAAATCAGAAGGAGAATGGGAAACGTTCGACTGTTCTAAGAAGCTTTCTTTTATATGCGAAATTTTACCTGGTAATGATTTATTAAACAAAATCCTAAAATATTAATGAAAATAAAACTTAGATTAATGCTTACAAATGTGAAATAGTTATAAACGAAAAACGAAAAAATAACATTACATAATTGAATTTATGCACAAAAATTGTGTGCAGAGAAGATAAAATGGACCTTTTCACTTACTACACATTTAATGTGTTTTTTAATTTTAACTTTCTATTGTCCAATGTAACTTTGAAGTAACATTCTAGGTTTTTCTGTTTTATGTTTAAGTTTTCTGAAGATGCTTCTCTGTGTATCGTAGTTGCTTCAAAATTACAGTCGCTCAAAAAAACACACTTGAAGTAACACACGGGGCCACGGCAATGTGATCAGCGACTGTTCTAAGAAGTTTCATTTTATATGCGAAATTTTACCTGGTAATGATTTATTAAACAAAATCCTAAAATATTAATGAAAATGAAACTTAGATTAATGCTTACAAATGTGAAATAATTATAAACAAAATACGAAAAAATAACATTACATAATTGCATTTATGCACAAAAATTTTGTGCAGAGAAGATAAAACTGGCCCATTTCACTTACTACACATTTAATGTGATTTTTAATTTTAACTTTCTATTGTCCAATGTAATTTTGAAGTAACATTCTAGGTTTTTCTGTTTTATGTTTAAAAATCTGAACACTATGGTTGATTACAGAATTCAGAAAAAATATCTGGCAACGATTTGTTTAGAAATTATCTTGGACCACACGATCAACATATACGAAGGTTGGCAAATATTTTTTCTGAATTCTGTAATCAACCATAGTGTTCGGATATTTTTTTGAGCGACTGTACAATACCTGATGCTTTATGCCTTTTTCTGGTAAAAAATAAATTTAAATTAAAAGGCATGTGTTATACAGGCGCGAGGCGTGAGTGGAAGCAATTGAGACCTTGGAACATAGCAGTTGATGCATCTATGATTCTTACAGGTGATTGATTTACCGAATTATCAGTTACTTGTCAATCAGCCAATAATGTCATGGATTAACAGTTGCATCATACAGTATATCATTGGTTGATTGAAAAGTGAGTGATAGCTCAAACAACCAATGATCTAAGAGTTGGGCTGGGTTGTTGGGTTGTTTTACCTCTGAGTGGCACTTTTTTGCGCACCATGAGCTAAATGGCCAGGTCACAAGGACCCCGAAGGCTCAGAGAAGGTTGGGAGAGGGGACCCACTGGAACAGCTGTTGGGAGACAGATGGTAGCCTCCCGTCAAGGCCATCCAGTGTGTTCTTTAACGTGCACACGTCTCCCACAAACGGGGTGATCTAAGAGAATCATCGTTTCATGAATTGCGCACTCTCATTATCTCAATTGCTTCCACTACGCTTCGCAACTGGTATTATAAATACCTTGTAATAAAGAGTACGGCGAAAAACATTGGTAATAGAGGGTTAAGTTGATAAAGTTCAAATATAGTGCTTTCTTATTTCGAACTGCCTGATTAATAAGTACCATCAGGTATTAGGAACGTATAACCGTGACAGCTTATATACGAATGAAAATTGTAGACCTAATTAATGCTTCTTCTAATGTCACATATTAAATTATTTTAAACAAATATGTTGGGATGGGTTGTTTTACCTCTGAGCGGCACTTTTTTGCACACCATGGGCTAAATGGCCAGGTCACAAGGACCCCGAAGGCTCAGAGAAGGTTGGGAGAGGGGACGCACTGGAACAGCTGTTGGGAGATAGATGGTAGCCTCCCGTCAAAGTCATCCTGCATGTTCTTTAACGTGCACAGGGTATGGCTCTCTCGCACATGGGCCATGGCTTAACATCCCATCCGACGGACGGCGGTCCAAAGAAATTTGTTCCAAGATAATTCAAACCAGGTGTTAGATAACGGACAAAAAGTATCCTAAAGTCCATGTGGGAAATCAACATGACAAGTTTAAACTTCTTAATAGCTCATAACAATGTAGAAGCGTGAGTGGAAGCAATTGAGACTGTGTAGTTGAGGTATTAATGGCTCTCATAAGTCATTGGTTTATTGTGCTATTCATCACTTACCACCGAAGTAATGCTCTTGGTATACTTAGTTGATCTGTGATACCAATAGGTAATTTAGAAGTAAGTGATAGCTAAATGAAACAATGACCTAGGAGAACAACGTTTAACAAGAGTACAGACTTGTTTTCTCGATTTCTGCCATTCAAGCTTCGCCACTGGTTCATAATAACGTCTGTCACATCCCTAATAATGAATGTTATAACGTCTCTGTTTACTGTTAAGACATGTTTTTTGGAAATATAAGTTGAAAACTAAAAGGGTAAATTTTAGTTTTTCCAAACTCAGTCAAACGTTATTATGAAAAAAAGCGCTAATGGAATACCGTAAGTGAAAATGCTGTAGAGGAACCAACTAATTAAAAATAGTAGAGAAAATCACAGGTAATGTTTCTGTAGACATAGTTCTCATGAAAAGTTTCATAGTAAAATGAGTTTTGCATCGAGTGGAATGCGAGCCTACGACTTTCTGATAACATGCCAGGGGATGTACCACTGAGCTAACTAGTCCTTGAACAAATTTTGAGTATAAGCCTTTTCGATCACATTCGCTCGAGGCGTTATCTATGTACATTATTTATACGAATAATTATTTGGACATCTGAGGCAGCTTGGCTGTCTCTTTCCCGACCATGCATTATGTCACATTATTTGGCTAGCTCCCGATAGCTCAGTGAAGGCACGTACCCAGGAGTTACTTTTGGAGGGGTCCAAGAATATTTTTCATAGCGAGGGTCCCAATTATTAAAATATTCCACAGGGCAGGACAGGTTAAATGATTTTCTATATGGAATAAAAATTTATAGTTGTAATTAAATCTTTTTTTAGTGTAGGGCATATACTACGTGAGGCTAAAATAAAATGATACAGTTTCGGATTTCAAAGCAGGTAGGCAAGTTAGAGACTTCGTATAAGACGACCGGATTTTCAGGTAAGAGGGGGGGGGGGGGTTGCCACCCTGGTCCCCCTCCATATGTAGGCCCATGTCTCAGTGGCAGCGCGTTTGACATGTTATCATGAGGTCATGGGCTTATATACCAATCCAAGTGAATCAAATTTTTCAATAAATCCTTTAACTGAAAAAAGATCTACATGCTGTGAGAACTTTTAAGTTCTTAAAATATGGGAGACAAAGGGAACGATAATGCGAGGACTTCGTGCGCATAGTCAGTGTTTAAAGATTAAATATGTGCAAAATATGCTATGTGCAAAATATGCTCTAAATACACAGGTATTTTAAATAAGAAATTTCTGATACTGTTTTCAAGAGCCTTATGAAGCAGAACATTTCACACTATATCACACAAGCAGAGCAACTCTTTGTGCAGATTTTACCATAAAGAGACCCACAATAATTAGCAATGTACAGTGGAGATGATTGAACATAAGCATTCGTTACATGGAGACCGAACAGTTGAGGAATCAGTGGGGCGCACAGATCATTGGTGAACTGTGTATCAATGGAGCCAGAAAAAGGTAAAGGAGGTCAGGAGACTAAATTTCCATTTCAGTATAACATTTTCCTCTCTATCTTTAATACATTTCTGAAATATGAATGAATTTTACCTATGTTAAATAATTTTGGACTCTTTTATTCTTACTCCCATTCTCAAGGAGGATACGACCTGCCCTCCCTCGTAGATCCGGTACTGGTCAGTAATATTTCGAGGTAGCCAGTGCCGAAGCATAGTAGAAGGAATTGGGAAAATGAGACTGCGCACTTGACGAAACGACGAGTCTCTTAGATCATTGGCTGATCGAGCTATCACTCACCTTTCAATCAACCAATGATCTGTTATGCAATTGTTGATCAATGACACTATTGGCGATTTATAAGTAATTGATAATTCGGTAAATCAATCAGCTGTAAAATAGATGTCTCAACTGTGCAATTTCAAGGTATCAATTTCTTCCACTCACGTTTCGCTCCTGGGGGTAGCCAACATATATTAAACTGCGAGCTTTCTCACGATGCAGAGCATATCTAACTCCAAACTTAGATTATGCAGAATATGCTTCTTAACTACTAAAGCAAATATTTATTATTTATTTAAAAATTACCGAATCTTTTATTTCATTTCAAAATGTCAGCAAAGGAAATGTAAATCGCATGCAGAATATGTTTTTATTCGAATGAAATGAAGCACAAATCAAATAAATGAAACGTTCATCGAATAAAAATGCTATTTTCAAAATTTGCTGCCTATAGTCATATTTAGTAGCTGTATATTGCATACGCCGGCCATCCATGGCCGAGTGGTTAGCACCCTTGGCTACTTGATCTAAGGGACCTGGGTTCGAGCCCCTGGTAAGGAATGGACTTTCGAGTTGTTTTTCTGCTGCGGTCCTGCCATCCTCTCAGACCTTCTACTATGGCATATAAACTGACAGGCTCCTGTCAGACCTCTGTGGCAAGCAGCTGCTTGAGGGGGTATTTATTTATTTTTTTTATACTGCATACCTGAAGTCAGTAATGTAGCATGATAGATCTATAATATACTGCAAGTAGTAGTTAAAAATCATCAAACGTTGTATAAGAGAGAAAAAAACAGCATTGATTAAAACTATTATTGGACAAAGTTAGATAAGAGCGAAGAATATTGTGATCCATGACAATATTGACTAGAAGAAGATAATTGTGATCCATGACATTATTGACTAATTGTCAAGTTACTGATAATTTGAAAATCAATCACCTATAAGAATCATAGATGTCTTAACTGCGCAGTTTCAAACTCTCAATTGCTTCCACTCACATTTCGCGTTGATTTCAAGCAAATGTCAGAAATAGTTTTTCTTCGATATTAATTGTTCAAACAATTAATTAAATTATAATTTTTATTCTAATTTCCTGGTTGCAGAAAACGTGCCCAGGAAATTGTTTTTTCCATTTCTACAGGTGTTATTCTTGGCACACAGAGTAAAGAAGCATGAGTGGCGACTGAAAAAGCAATTTTACATTTTGAAATTATCAGGGACTGCTTTGACAGTTCATGTAGATTATTAGTTGATTATCCGCTATAGATTTATTTCATTAGCTAATCGACAGAAGAAAGATAGAGCACTGATTTATGGTTTATGAATAGTAAAGAGATCCAACAAGCACACTCATAATTTTTTATTGCTTCCCTATTTGCCACTCATCCTTTGCTGATGGACATATTATAACAGCAGTAGAGTGCAGCCAGTAATCAGATCACATCAAGGTAAAACTTCAAACTCAAAAGTTGTTTAGTCAATAGAGATATTAGGATTTTGAACTCTGATGATGCCTCCATAGGCTAAACAGCTGAGGCTTCGGAATTACCTTGTCTCAGAGAACTACTGGAAGCTATTGGATCTCTCTGAGATCTCTCTCCGGGAACTACAGATTTCTCGCCAGGCTCGTAATCCGTAGTTCCAAGTTCGAGTCTCATCCTAATTCAGCATTCAGATTCATATTATCAAAACTCCCCGCCCTGCCCTCTGTCCGTCAGATGGAACGTTAAGCCGTGGCTTTATGCTGGAGAGCCATGCCCTGTTCACGTAAAGAACACGCTGAATATTATTGATGGGACTCTAGAATCTATATCTTATCAGCTGTTCAGTGGGTCCCCTTCCCTCAACATTCTCTGAGTCCGTGGGGTCCTTGTCACATCGCCATTTAACCTATTGTGTGAAGAAAAAGTTCCGCTCCGAGGTAAAAAAAACCCCTAACGACCTGTATAGTGAAGTACAATATTGAAAAGTAAACGTAATATAGCCTCTTTGTAATTACAATGTCTCATAGATCGCTAATTGATTGAGAAGTAATGGAACCTCAGTCAACCAATCGATCTCATTTCTAGTATTTCAATATTACAGATTTCTTATCAAACAAGAGAAAACAGTATTAATTGTTTTAATGTGATTTTTCTCTGATATTGCTTAAAGGAAATAAAAAAAAAATCGTTCTCTATAGAAACAATGCTCGACATCGACATATCAGAAACCTGTTTTGGTTTCTCTAGAAAAATGTCATTGCCAAATACTTATATTCAATAAATGGCAAATTCTCTTAGTATATTTCTGGTACACAAAAGTTTACAATTCAGGTAAAAAATATAACTATAAGCATTTCTGGTACTGAATGTGACATTATGATAAACATGTAGGAAAACACGTTTTTAAAAATTGGAATGATGTGACTTTGGAAAAAATTGCTTTCATGTTTCAGTTAAATGATTTTTTTATGGTCTTCTAGTTTTCTTCCATGTTAAATAGACCGTTTTTTCTAAATGCGGTATACTTTGTAAATATATGATAAAAGCATAATCTAATTAGCATTTTAAAATTGAGAATCCTATTATCAATCTGTTTTTTATTTCTTGTATTTATTTCTATGAAATGCTATTAAACGAAGATCCCATACTTCCCAAAAATGATGGACGCTGCCCTGTACAACCACCAGATTGGATAGATTTGGGAACAGATTATTGCTATTATGTTGCACTGGATACGTATGTTACTTGGGGAAAGGGCGAGTTGAATTGCAGGCGTAGAGGTAATTTTTCAAATCCATATGAATTACTCATTTCACAGTCAATTCTAACTGAAAAGTTTTTCTCAATGTGTGAATATTCTATATATTTACTAGCATCAAAATACCATTTTTTAAGAAATTGTTTATTCATTCATAAGAACATAAAATACAATACAAAGCACATAGGACTCACAAAACTAAGTAACTTATCTTTAGCTAATTGAACAATACATTAATAATATATATACATGTTCTCTCAATTAATAGTTTATTAAAAAATAAAAATTAAAATGAAACAAAATGTAAATAGGGAAAATGTTCATGAAATATAAAAAAATTAATATAGTTATATAATCTATTTAAGATAATATTTTAAAATTATTTTTAGTGTATTATCACTGTTAACATTTATAATTTCTTTTGGAATTAAATTAAAAGTGTGTGGTACTTTATACTCACTGATAAATCTTTTATAATTGTTTTTAAATTTGTAGTTTGTAATAATTATCAGATTGTATTTTTACTATGATCTATTTTTTTAAACGTATTATTAGAATAATGTTTTAAGATTATATTAAAAATATATAGGTTTCTGTATGATAACAAGTTCGAGTAATGTAATTTGTCTCTTAAAGTCCCATAATTTTATTATTAAGCATTTTTTTGGCCATTAGAAATTGAAGATTTTCAATTTTTTTTATATTTGTTAGGCTTTTTGCACTATGAATGGATACCATAAGATATTATTGATTCACGTGCAGATTTATAGAACAAAATGGATGTTTTAGCATTAAATATATATCTTAATTTTTGAATTTTTAAAGCAGATGATCTGATATATTTACATACTTCAGAGATGTGCATATTCCATTTAAAATGTTTATCAAAATATATCCTAGAAATTTTATGTAATTTGCATGCTTAAGTTTGTAACAGTTACAACCACAGTCGGTAAAATTAATTCTATTAGATTTAATGAAAATTTATTATCGGATTTAAACTTGAAAAATGTATTATCATGCACTTAGATTTTTATTATTTAAATGGATTTTATTATGATTTAGTCATGGTATAATATTGTTATAATCTTATTGGTTTTCTTCAATACTTTTATTTAAATGTTTGTTGGTATTCATTATTAAAATATCATCTGCCTATAAGAAAATGTCCTTTTTAAAATTTAAAAGAGGTATATCATTTATATATGTATTATAAAACGTAAAGGACATAGAATAGAGCCTTGAGTAATTCTGAATGAAACTAAATTTTGAGTTATAGGAATTGCCTACTTAATGATGGTATATGTGGTTACTAAATAATTTTTAAACCAATTTAATAAAACACTTCAAATTCCATAATTTTTAATTTTTTGAGTAATAAGAAATGATATATTGTGTCAAAAACCTTTGAAGATCTAAAAACATGGTTATCACCTTTTCCCCTTTTTTCAATGATTGATTAACTTTATTTGCAAATTTTCATAAAAGGTGAATTGTATTTTTTTTTTTGAAAACCAAATTGGTTACTATTACCTGTTATGAGTTTGTAAAATTTTAAAGACCTTATTATAAATATGTTTTCAAAAATGTTTGTAAAAATGGGAAGAATTGATACTGATCTGTAATTAGTAAAACCTGTTTTGGTATCCCGTGTGTTTCCTGTAATTATAATTTAATTTACTATTTTTAATATTTTTGAAGATAATGAATCTCTATTTTCCTTAATGTGTCATATATTTAATAGCAAATGTTTATTATAAGTTATAATGCTATGAAATCGACATTGTGTGTTAATAGCATTATATATTCACGATTATATTTTATGTACTTTTCTTTCAAAACAATTTTGATTAACTTATTATTGCAAAGATCATGCATTTCATGAATGATAAATTTTTTGACAATTTTTGTGAAATTCCTTATTATTGATTCTTCATTGCCTGGAAACAATGGCTTATTTATTAAAATTTAAGTGGCCAAACTGTTAACTAGGTGAGACAATGAAATTGTGTAATGTGCAGTTGCAGCAAAAACAGGCATGTGCAGCTGACACTCCAACAAATCTCATGTGTATTTGATTAATCTTTCTATATTTGTCATCAATCATTTGTTCAACTATAGGTCATTGACCTATGATCTCTGAGAACCTTCGAAGTCCCAAATGTGGTTTTCATAGCATCGAATAACCTTACCGCTCACGCTACATGATTTGTTCAGAAATAGGGTGTAAAATTAATATAGTCGTTAGATGTAAAACTGTATTTCGGGTTTTAGTCCAAAACTCGTTTAAATATAAAAACAATTGCCTAGCTTAGAAAACAATGTTTTTAATTGAAATTATAATCCCGGAAACTTAACCCAAGTTTTAAAAGTGTATTGTTCTGAAAATAATTCAAAGGATGCAACTGTGTGTCATTAACTAATTTCTATATTCTCCCAAAAAATCGACGTGAGCCTATATCCATCCTAAGCGAGAGAAGAGGCAAATTTGTGTTTTATTTCATTTCCTCATTAGAAATGTCGATATCTACAGTTGAGATAAAAGCCCTAGCCAGAAAAAATAAATGAATAAGTGGAACTAAAAGAAAAGAGTAAGAGGAACCGGAGAAGCAAAGGAAGGCTATAATACTACGTAGAATTGATGTAACTTGAGAAATAACAGAAACCCCTTGACTAGACAAGGGAACTACATAGTTGAACTAAACATTTCTATTCATTACTGCTTAACGGTTGATTAGTTCTTATATATCATTGGTTAACACCAGTGGCGAAGCGTAGTGGAAGCAATTTGAGGCAATGAGACTACGCAGTTCACCGAACGATGATTATCGTAAATCATTGGCTGATTGAGCTCTCAGTCACTATTTAATCAACCAATGTTTTTTTAATGAAGATGATCATCCAGACACTATTAGCTGATTGACAAGTACTGATAATCGGTATATTAATCACCGCTAAGAATCATAAATGTTGTAGACTCAAGGTCAACCAATGTTTTTTTAATGAAGATGATCATCCAGACACTATTAGCTGATTGACAAGTACTGATAATCGGTATATAAATCACCGCTAAGAATCATAAATGTGTAGACTCAAGGTCTCAATTGCTTTTACTCGCACTTCGCGCCTGATTGACACTTAGACTTTCTCATCAATGACTGGTTGAATGATATATTATATAAAGATGATCTGATAGAATCTTCGAAAAGAGAGTGTGTACTTTTAGCCTCGCCATTTTGCAATTCATGGTACTCCAACTGTTATTCATTTGTCGCATAGAATAGCATAGTATTCAATGGCATTTAAAGTATATTGATATAAGAACTATTGATATTACGAAATATGAAACTCTCCTAATTTCAACAAGTATTTACCTATATGCATTAAAATTTCACTTTAAGCAGATATGTTTTATTTCACACCTTAGAGAATGTGTCTAATTATTCCCATTAAGAATAATATTGATATTATTCTTAAATTAATCTCGAAGCCTGTCTTTCATATCTCATGTTGTTGTGATTTTTTTTAATTTTCGTGCCTGATTTGGTTTTAGCAATTTTTCTTCGGATTATTAAAATTTTTTCTTACTTCTTTAATGATTACACCGAGCAAATAGCAGAGCTTTGTTAATGAGTTATACAGTTCTGTTTAACATTTAATGTGAATTTCCTTTGATACATTCATTTTTTTCCTTCATCAATTCCATTAAACTATCGATTTTTCTGCTCCCTTTGCCATTCAGTAATTAAATTTTAAGTGTTAAATTGTTTCTGATATTAGATGCTATTAAATGGATTAAATTATGACTTTGTTTGTGATGAAAATAATGAATTCAATATTCTATATATCACGATCCAAAGTTGTTTTGTGTGACTCAAAATTAAACTGCAGAAATTCACAGGTTTAGATGAATTTATTAACTTTTAGATGGCAGATTGAGAGCAGGAAATGATTCAGCTGTCACTTGGGTAACTGAAGTTTGAACATTGTATACAAAAATATTGTTTCTAAGAATTCGGATAACGATATCCTAACTAACCTAAAAAAATGGGAATGCAATATTTATGGTAATTGCAAGGGCAATTATCGTAAAGATATATTTTATTGAAGGGCGAAGCGTAGTGGAAGCAATTGAGACAATGAGATTGCACAGTTGACTAAACGATGATTCTCGTAGATCATTGGCTGATTGGACTTTCAGTCACTTTTCAATCAACCAATGATCTATGATACAATTGTTGATCGATGAATTATTGATTAATTGGCAAGTAACTGTAAATTCGGTAAATCAATTACATTTAGGAATCATAAATGTCTCAGCTGCGAAGTCCCAAGGTCTCAATTGCTTCCATTCACGCTTCTCGCCTGATTTTATTACCATGATAAATGTAATCGTATTATACATTTTATTACTACGATAAATGTAATTAAACATTTGGAACCAGTAATGAGCAATTCTTGACGAACAGTGAAGATTCAGAAATGAGAGGGGATCAAAATCATATTTCGTTACTTAAGCAGATATTTCAGAAATGTGAAAATATCTGTTGATGTCAGAAATGTGTGAATGTCAGAAAATGTGAAATGTCTGTTGTTTCTAGCCTTTTGGATTGGAAAATAGCTTTCGACTCTGCTGATCACCGTAATTTGTAGTTCATCGTAAGATAGTAGCTCACTCAAAATGTCTGTTCATATAGCGATCAATTTCTAAAATAATGTTCATTTATATATATATATATTTAAGAGTTGGTAAAGCTCACAGCTATTGTTTGAACATTACTATTGAAATTCAGCAATGCTGTATTTTGTCACCCCCTTTTCAGTTTGGTTATCAAATATATTACGAAGAACTCATTGCAAGGGACATGATTGAAGGGTCTATTTATTTGAAAATATATGACTTTGAAAAACTGACTTAGAAAACTGAAGTGATGAAAGGGGGTTTCGTTGTTAGTGCTTCAGTTCTTTTGAATGATTGTGCATTTTGATTGAAGGTTTGAATAATTGCGCGCTTGAGGATGTTTTTCAGTTCCTTTTTCTTGGCAGTTGTATTAGAGATACCAGATTGTACGAGAGAAAATAAACAGGATAATAGACATTGCCTTGGGATTACTGAGAGTCCTAATTATTACAATTAGACAAATAATTTAGTTCTTTGTAAAGTTTGTGTGATAGTGAAAATTGAATCCATTCTGAGCGAGGTAACAGTAAACTTGGAATTTTTTAATCTGTATGGTAATACCTTATTCTGGGTTGATTTGAATTGCTCTAACTCTGAGTGGCACTTTTTTGCAAAAAATGGGCTACATGGCCAGATCACAAGGACCTCAAGGGCTCAGAGAAGGTTTCATGAAAGGGACCCACTGAACAGCTGTTAGGAGACAGGTCGAAGCCTCCCGTCAAGGCCTTCCAACATGTTCTTTAACGGGCACAGGACATGACTTTCCTTCTATTGGGGCTACGACATAATGTCCCATCTGAAGGAAGAATTCCTTTGCACGGATACGATGGGTGGACAGCGATTATCAATGATAATGCTGTGCTTTCCAAGCTCAACAGTATCCCCTTTTTCAGCGAGGACAGAACATGAATTAGCAGAGATAATTGTCAATGTTGCTGGAACAGAAGGGTTCGAACCTGAGAGCGGCTGGTTACGAGCCTGGTGCACTAACGACTGAGCCAACCCACTCTACCCTTATTTAGGGTGTTTCCTGGTTTAAGAATGTAACCATTGGTGATATTAGACGAACTCGTCATCATCCATCCACAGCAGCATCTTATATAGGGAGAGACTATAATGGTTAGACCACATTATTCGCATGCAGAACTACAGTTACGAATACATTATGAACAATGTATCTAATGGCTTCAACACTTAAAATGCGATGAGTGGACAATGTCAAGTACACGGACATGTTTGGTCGAATGGAACTACAGACGCTTCTTGTTCTTGTCTTCAGCTGTGTATAATGTCGAAACAGTCTAAAGCTCTGAAGATGGATTTTACATTTGTGTAACCTTCTGGGTCTGTAAATGGTAGCTAGGTAGTCACTGGAAGGAGAGCTATGCACCAATCCCCTGTGATGATGCATAGAACCGGCCAGGCCTAGCACCTAATGTCCGACCCCGCCTTCTCGTGGTGCGGACCGTTAGTACCTTTTAAAAGAGATACTCTCTTGTGGAAGTGAACGGAAGGGGAGGGATGCCAGATTAATGTGGCCTACTGATCTGGACAACTATGGCTACTTTTCTTTTTTTTCTACCCTGCTGAGGAGTGGTCAACCACACAGGGTCCTGGTGCTGACCATATAAACCCACTGGACTGGACAGATATATGGCTCTGAGCTTGATTATGGATCCTGATTTTGCTGCACTGGTGGGCTTCTGTAGAGGGAAAATCTTCCGCTGTGTTTTCTGTTTGTTTGTGGGTTGACAGCCCCAAGTGAATAGATTCACAGGATATGTTTATCAGCTGGTGGATAATCCTGAGCAGAAGTCATCGCAGGCACCTGAACTTTTTGCTTCTATTGGCATCGTCAAATTCTACATTGGAGGAAGTCTTCCAGTGTAGATGGCTTCAGCCTTTAGTGGTGGGGGAACAGGTCTTTGCCCCATGTCTGCGATTAGGGGGCTGTTTGATATTGTCGGCATTCCCTCTCTCAATAAACATAGTTTCTTTAAACATCCCACTAACCATTTTCTCTCCATAGGTAGTTGGAATGTGAGGACTCTGCACAGAGCTTTTTCTCTTGATGTCCTCACACAAGAATTCCGCCATTATAATTTAGATATTCTCGGCTTGCAAGAGACCAGATGGACAGATAAAGGTCAGATTCTTAAAAATAATCTTAAATTTTTCTTTTCAGGGAGGGACGACAATAAGCATCACCAAGGCGTGGGTCTGCTTCTCAGCAGACACGCTAGTGATGCTCTTCTAGGATATGAGTGCATTAATGAAAGGTTTCTTACAGCAAAATTTCAGACAAGCGTTAAAGACTTGAATGTTATCTGCTGTTATGCTCCCACTGAGGATGCCGATGAGGATGAGAAGGATAGGTTTTATGAACAACTTCAGGATATTTTGAATTCTGTCAAGAAAGGAGATATTACCCTTGGTCTTGGTGACTTCAATGCCAAAGTTGGTACTGACTCTAACCTTTGGGGAGGAGTAATAGGCCCTTTTGGTATTGGTAGCTGCAATGGCAATGGGCAACGTCTCCTACAGGTAAGTAAACTCAATGGATTCAGAATAACTAACACTTATTACAAACACCGCGACATACATAAGTACACATGGGTTTCACCTGATGGGCTGCATAAGAATATGATTGATTACATATTAATTAACAGCAAATGGGCTAGTTCTGTTAGGAATACCAGGGCATATAGGGGAGCTGAAATTGGATCTGACCATTGCCTTGTTAAAAGTGTGTTGCAACTTAAACTTCAAAAGTGTTGTGCTAGGGTTAAAAAATTTACTTTTAATACTGAAGCTCTGAAAGATCCAGTTATAGCCAAAGCTTACCATGATAGGTTACTTAGTCATTATGACAGTCATGGTTTGCTTACTACTGAAGATAAGGAAGAATGGGATCATTTTAAACAGGCTTTTTTGGACACTAACAGTACTCTTTTAGGAAAAAAGGAGCAGAAGAGACAGAATTATCTGAGTGATAAGGCACTTGAGCTGATTTTGGAAAGAAAGAACTGCAGGAATGTCTTTAATCAATACCCTACTAGTCCTAATAGAAAGCATTACAGAGAACTTAATAAACGTGTAAAAGATCAGTTAGCTGCTGATAAGAATCTTTGGCTTGATAGTTTGGCTGACAAAGCCGAGGAAGCAGTTAGACAGCACAACAGCAGAGAGCTGTACCAGATAGTTAATGTTTTGTGTGGTAGAAAACGGACAGGTATACAAGAATTGAAGGATAAACAAGGAAAGTTTATAGAAGGCGAGGATTCTGTCATGGCTAGGTGGACTGAGCATTTCAGTGATGTTCTAAACAATGTAGTTAGTTTTACTCCCATTGTTTGCAATAATGATAGATGCATTGGAGGCTTTAATGTTGGCCCTATAACACAATCTGAAGTTATTTTGGCTGTTTCTAAACTTAAACTACATAAATCCCCAGGGGTAGATGAAATTACTACCGAAATGCTTAGAGCTGGGAATGTTTCGGTTACCACTTGGATGACTGAAATTCTGAATATCTTTTATGATAAAGGCATGGTTCCTAAGGATTTTACCAGAGCTATTGTTATCCCTATTTTCAAAAAAGGTGATCGCAGTTCTTGTGATAACTATAGGGATATCAGCATACTCTCTGTTCCTGGTAAAGTTCTTTCCATGATTGTGCTTAATAGAATTAAGAATCTGGGTGACAGTCAATGCGTGATGAGCAATGTGGATTCAGAAGTGGTAGGGGATGTGTGGATCAGATATTTTCATTTAGGCAGATTCTTGAGAAATGTTTAGAGTTTCAGAAACCTTTGGTTGCTAGTTTTGTTGATTTCAAAAAGGCTTTCGACTCTGTTGATCGTCATAATTTGTGGTTGATTGTGAGATCATATGGTATACCTGACAAGTTAGTTAACATAATGAAAGCTCTCTATAATAACAATGAGTCGTGTGTGAGAGTTGGTAAGGCTTGTAGCAATTGTTTTAGCATTACTTCTGGTGTTCGACAAGGGTGCATTTTGTCTCCTTTTCTCTTTAGCTTGGTTATTGATTATGTTATGCGAAATTCACTTCAAGGGAAAGATTTTGGCCTTAAATGGACTGGAGATGCGAAAATGTCTGATTTAGATTATGCTGATGATTTAGCCCTTTTGGCAAATGATGTTGATGAGATGAACTCTTTCATTCGAGCTGTTGATGAGACTGGTAGTAGAGTAGGTTTGGTTATAAACAGAGAGAAAACTAAAGTGATGAAAATTGGTCAGGCAGGCTGTGATTCAGTTAATCGGAATGGTTGCAGTCTTGAGCAGGTGTCACAGTTTAATTATCTTGGGAGCTATGTAACAGATAATGGTGATGTGCGGCATGAGATTAACAGACGAATAGGGATTACTGCCGGGACTTTTAAGAATCTATGGAGAGTGTGGAGAAATAGGCGTATACACCTAAAGACTAAAATTAGGCTGTATAATAGTTTGGTTCTTTCTAGGGTTAGTTATGGTAGTGAAACTTGGACACTTTGTAAACAAGATAACAGGAAACTAGATGCTTTTGATTCCAGATGCTTACGCAGTATCTTGGGCATTAGGTGGTTCAACTTTGTAACTAATGATGAGGTTAGGCAAAGGAGTTTGCAACCTCCTTTAAGCAGCATATTGTGCAGATAGAGACTCCGTTGGTTTGGCCATGTTGCCCGTATGAATAATTATAGATTGGCGAATAGGGTTATGAACAGTATGCCTAAAGGCCTCAGAAAAAGGGGGAGACCTAGGATGCGGTGGGCCGACAATGTCAAAGAGGACCTTGTTAGAATTGGTGTGCAGTGGCCAGATGCAGTAGATGTAGCTCAGGATAGACTTGCTTGGAGAACTAAATTGCACGGTCTGGTTGGACCTCCGTAGCCCATGGCTGCTTGAGGATGATGATGATGATGATGATGATGATGATGTAACCTTCTGATGGTCTATTGATTTTTTTCTTGATGGTTCGTTCTTATTATCTACGGTGCATAATATCAAAATATTTTGATTGGCCATTAAGATCTTATTTTTATTAATTGAGAACAGCATTCTCCAGCTTATCATCAACCTCAGTATGTACTAGTTATGATAAATATTTATAATACGTGCGGATAGGAAAAGGGACATGTTAATCTGATTTGAATTAGAAATGCAAATGATTTCGTCATTTAGAAATATTCTTTATGTTATTTAAACAAAATATATCTTATTTATATTTATGAACTCTCTAAACTGAAAATAGTTAATGATTAATTACAACGCGGATTTACCTTGCAGAGGTTTCATTATATATATATATGTTTAATATTATAACCTTGTTATATGTGTGCTCTTTGTTTCATTTGACTAGGAGGAACTTTGGTAACGATTCATAGTCAAGAAGAACACGATATTTTGAAAAAATATTTAGTGGGATATCCAAGTTGGAAAAACATATACATTGGCATGTATAGAGATTATGAAGGTAAGTCATTTATTATTTAGTTTCGAAGAAATATTTTCCATTGGCAATCAGAGCAGAACTCCGAGATGAAAACTGTGATCGACCGTTCCATCGTTATCTGCGTTTGAAACAAACGAAGTTCGATCATATGTGCCAAACGTTTCGAAAAAATTCTCCATTTCATTCGTGCAATTGGTTGAGTCCTATTCTTCGGTCGAATCTAGTGGTGGGAAAACGTTTCTGAGGTCAGGCCATTGGAATATGTTCTGAAATTGAATTGTCTGGAATAGGGGTTCTCAACATGGGGTACGCGGAAAAATTTTTGGGGGTACCTCGTGAGAGCTCAAAATCGCTAGATCTAGTAAAAAAAGGTCGCTAAGTTGGCAAAACTGTTACTTATTAATTTCTGAGCTCAGGAAGTAATCTCTCTCAGGAAGTGAATCTTCCTGAGTGAATGTGCCTACTGCTCTACGTATTTGTTGTTATTTATTTCACTTGCTGTGCTTAAAGTTAATTTTAGTCTTTAGTTTACTGTGAAGTTAAATGAACGTGTTTCTAAAGTGCCTTGAAACATGGATAAATGGATAATTAAGAAGTAAAGTAACGTGGATCCGAAGCCGATTGCTTCTATATCTACCACTACGTCATCATCCCATGTGAGTAAAGAGGTGGATTCAGCAGTAACTAAAAGAACGTTAAATGTTAAACAATCAAGTGATAAAAATTAAAGAAAAACGTAAATGTCATGAATCATATTTACAATTTGGCTTTACGTGGACAGGAAATTTAGTAGAACCAAATCCATTGTGCGTTGTTTGCTCTGAAGTCCTGTCACAAAATTCTATGAAACCGTCTCTTTTACGGAGACATTTTGAAACAAAACATGAGCATTTAGAAAATAAGCCCTTAATCTAATAACATTAATTATCATTTCATTAATAATGTTAGTAATGAGACAAATAATCACTTTCTTAACTATCCCTCTATCTTACGTAACAAAAATTGCACATTTTCGAAAGAGACAGATGAAACTGAATTAAATGATATTATAAACGACTTAGATGAAAACAAAGCTTATGGATATAATAAGTGCCAAAATATTAATAAATATTAATAAATTTTACCTACCAAAATTTTACATACCTAAATCATAAATAAACATTTAATTTTGGTAATTTTATGAACCAACTGAAACTGTTGTTTTAAAGCCTATGTTAAAAAAGATATAAAAAATATTTTAAATAATTATACACCAATCTCTATATTACCCACTTTTTAAAAGTTATTGAAACAATGACGAAAAATAGAATTATGATTTTTTTAAATTATCCATCATTTTTCTATAAACTCAATTTCGAGAACCTAGGAGTACAGGTCATGTAGTGTTATAAATGACCACTTCTGCTTTACGTGGAATAAATGATTCTGAAGAAATACGGATTCTTTTAGACATTACAGAAGATTTGATACTGTAAATCATAAAATTTTAGTGCATAAACTAAATTACGTTTTTCTTATAGGAAATAGGTTAAAAGGATTTAAATTATATATTACACATAGAAACAAATAGTTGACATAAAAATTGAAAAAAAAAATTCAATTCACCCTTATTGCTTAACATGGGAATACTTCAAGATTCAGTTTTGATACCTATTTTATTTTTGATATATTTCAATGATTTCTTTTCTGATAATTTAAATGGATATCATATGCTGATGACACTTCTATAGTGTACCTAAGAAATAATTTCCAAGAACTGAAAGTTGATATAGCCCATGATTTAAAAAAATTCAATTATGTTTTCATCAAATTCATCCGATATTAAATATCGAAAATTTGTATTCAGTGTATTATAGTATATAAGGGTTCGAACCTGGGAGCAGCTGGTTACAAGCCTGGTGCACTAACGACTGAGCCAACCCACTCTACCCTTATTTAGGATGTTTGCTGGTTTAAGAATGTAACCACTGATGAAATTAAACGAACTCGTCATCATCCATCTACAGCAGCATCTTATACAGGGAGAGACTATAATGGTTAGGACACATTATTCGCATGCATAACTACAGATTACCAACACATTATGAACAGTGTATCTAAAGGCTTCAACACTTAAAATGCGATGAGTGGACAGTGTCTCAGTATGTACTAAATATGATAAATATTCATAATACGTGTGGATAGGAAAAGGGACACTTTAAACTGATTTGAATTAGAAAAATGCAAATGATTTCTTCTTTTAGAAGTATTCTTTGTGTTATTTAAACAAAATATATCTTAATATATTAACAACAATAATTTTAAAGGAAAATATCAGATATCATAGAATTACTTGTAAAAATAATAGTGTTTGCATATGTGAAGAAATTAAATAAATTAAAACCTTCCAATATATAAGGATTAATATTGTAAAATGGAATAGTCATACATTGTTGCAAAATGATTAAGATATTTCTTAATTAGAATCTATCATCTAAAGAAAATTGTTGATACTTCCTCTTCCATAACTCTTTATTATTCATGGATGCAATACACTTTATAATATTTTTCAATTACTTGGAGAGAAACATATTTGAACTCTTTAAATAAGTAAATAAATTTACAAAACAAAATTCTGAAGGTTATTATGAATAATAATCCTAATTAAAAAAATATTATTGTAGAAAATATAACTTTTGTTCTAAGATTAATTAAATTCCTTTTCGTTATATTTGAAAATCAAGATGTTTAAAAATTGCAACATAGAGAAATAAATCTAATAAAGAGATAACCTATTCGGAGTTCCTTTTTCAAGAAAAAAAATTATCTATAAACATTTCATGATTATAGATAATTGGTGAAAGGGAAAAAATACTATTGATTCCCTTTCACCACCGTAACCAGGCTTCATCTAGAATCAAATAAGAGTAGTTTTCTTACGTAGCATCACAAAATAATAATTTAACACATTTATAATTCTTTCTTTACTATTCTACTACACCCTTCGTTTTTCCTCCAGACTTCTTGTTATTCAAAGCGTCTCCGTTCTAATCAGTTGATAACGTAATCGTCACGCTGAAGCTTACGCAAGCGTTCATGACATATCTACCATAAGTCACTCCTGGCTGAATGTCACCTACTAGCGGGTAACGCCTCCGTGAGACCGAAGGACATCCGAAATCCTGTCTGGTATGGACGCCACCAGTGTGCGGATGTAGTGCAATCAATATTCATCCACTCTTCCAGCAGCAAATGCTGCAGTTCGGCCAGATTGGCCAGATGGCTGGGACGGCGCTTTACTCGTTTCGCAAAGAGTCACACAAGTTTTCTATAGGATTCAAATTCGGAGATTTGGCGGGCCAGTCGAGATGTTCAAAGGCTTCAGAATGCTCGTCATTCCAGTCCGACACATTTCGAGTCCCGTACACGCGACAATTGTCATCTTGGAAGACTAGGGTATCCTTCTGGTGTTCACTGTTGAGATACTGCGCAAAAGGAAACATGTGATCCTTCTGGTTCAAGTGTAACATCACCACAACCAAAGAACCCATTTTCTAGTACGTGAAACACCCCCAGAACATCACAGAGACACCTCCAGCTTGAATAGAACCTTGCACACTGTCCACATGGAAGGCTTCATGCAGCTTACGATGTACCCGTCGCCTCGCATCATTCGAATACAAGCAAAAACGTGACTCATCAGACCAGATCACACGCTTCCAAGAGTCGACAGTCGTCTTTGTGGCGCTGCGTCCATTGTAGCCGTGCAGCCTTGTGCAGAGTTGTTAACATGGGTTTCTTCTGCGGTACTCTGCTCCAGATATCCATGGATGCAGTTCCCTTCTGAGTGTTCGTTCGGAAACAACTTATTGCAGGCCTGCATTCACTGGAGCAATCCCTGCCTCGTTGCAAAGCGGTTTGCCCTAATAGTGTGTGACACATTGCTGCAGTCCATATTGGTGATCACAGTCTTTCCTCCGCAGTTCTGGCGACGATTGGCGGTGAACTCGATGTACGCCACTGCTGAAAGATCCTTTGGACAGTACGTTTCAACACCTGCAAAGGCAGCAACTTCTTGTACACTACGCCCTTTTGCTCGGCCAAACGCAATAACACCTTTTTGCCATTCATTCACATCTTTGGCGTGACCCGTGTTTCACAGAGCGACTAACACACAGGTGGCACACACCACTGAATCCCGTAGCGCACGGCACAGCTATCTGTAAGACGCGTTTATTACTGGTGCGCCCTCTGTTGCTGTCGAATGGACGTTACCCTCTTACAGTGGGAGATGACTAATTTTTTGTCAAGTGAGCTTATATTGTTGTTGTGTAAATAGGTATAGAAAGGGAAGTAATCAATTGATCGAGTTTATATTGTAATAGGCTGCTCTACCGTAAAATGTATGGTCATGGTACACATGACCGGATGTGAATATGTGGTGGACTTAATGTAGTGATTAGCAGTCACTACCTGCAACAGAACCCTATTTCGAAATATGGAGCTACTTTCGGCGGACAAAACAACAATTTCTAATTATTTGCATAATATATATTTTTTAAACCTAAAATGTCTCAAAAAATATTTTTAGAAGGAAACACGTTTCAGGTTCTAGTTCAAGTAAAACGGTTGATTTGAAGCGTTTTTGGTCTGATTCGGTTCGAGACCCTGGATATTATTCATTCCTCACATTTGATGTCTGATATTTGTCATAAACAAATATCGTATAACCTAAACATCTGATATTTGTCATAAGTTAAAAAAACTGTTTGTGTAACATAGAGTGTAGAAAAAGTTTATAATTGGAACTGCACGCGTTTCGTGTGCAAGAAAATAATTTGAGTGTAATATATGAATACACATGCTTAATTTTATAAGCACTGAGAAAATATTATGTGTGTAGATAAACATTAAATAATATTACATTCTAAGAACTATTAATGTGTTATAGGACACTTCCAATGGCTTGACGGTAGTCCAGTTACATTTCAAAATTGGGATGAAGGACAACCAAACGCTGAAGATGAGGTATGTGCTGCATTGTTAACACAAGAGAGAATCTGGCACGATTATGACTGCTCAGAGAATTTTGGCTACATCTGTAAAATAAATAAAGGTAAGTGTTACATAGTGATTAGCAAACACATTCCTTCTAGCCAATTTAATCTCCTTTCAAAATTTGCTTATATATTTATACATATATTACACTATGCCAAAGTAGATATAAGGAAATTAGATACTAGACAAAACAGATACGTGTCCTTGACTCTAATTATTTATCAGTATATATAGTTACGTAATCTAAAATATTAAGCTCTGCACAAAAGGATGTTTAATTTAGTAACAGTAATGGCACTAGCTAACAGTTAATTTCTTAGAAGTAATGGGTTGTGACACCATCTAAGAGCTAATTTCGTAGTAGTAATGTCTTGTGGCACTATCTAACAGTTAATTTCTCAGGAGTAATGGCTTGTGACATAATCTAAGAGTACATTTCGTAGCAGTAATGGCTTGTGGCGCCATCTAACAGCTAATGTCTTTGCAGTAAGGGCTTCTGGCACCATCTAACAGGTAATATCGTAGTTTGGAAACGCAAAAAAGCTCGCGTTTTATATGTCGAGGAAAAGCAAATCAAGTAATGTATTAAACACGTGCCGTCCCGTGGCCGAGTGGTTAGCATCTAGGCTACTGATCTAAGGGACCTTGGATTCGAGCCCCGGGTAAGGCATGGATTTTTCTGCTGTTTTTCTGCTGTAGTCCCGCCATCCTCACAGTCCTTCTACTATGGTGTATTAAACTAAGAGGCTCTTGTCAGTCCTCTGTGGCAATCAGCTGCTTAAAGGAATATTTATTTATTATTGAATACGAGCAGAATTTGTCACGCGATTCCTGATATTACTGTATGCTCACAACCAAATAGAACAAAGCATCTTTTTGTTGCGCAATTTTTCTGATGATATTTCCTGTTCCTGAGACTCAGATTGCTATCTAAATGTTGCTTATCTTCCATCACAAGTTCCTTTTTCTCATACTTTAAATTTAATTTCATTTTTATCAAACATTTAAAACTGATCTGAACGTATGCCTCTCATTTACGCCAGATATCATATTTAAATTATGCCTCTCATTTACGCCAATAAACTCAGAAATTAAAGTTACTTGGAGGCATTTATCGTTGAATAAAATCTGATGACTTTTAATGAAATTGTTTAAAAATATTTCAAATGAAAAATTTTTAATACTTAACGAAATATTAACTAGAAAATTTATACATGTCACGGACTTCGCTTATTTACCGCAATATAAGTGATTTAAAGGAATTCATGGTTGTAACATAAACATCTTTGTACTTCGTAACAAATTATTATTTCATCTCATTGAGAGGGCATATATGCTCAACGCTGGAATACAATAGGTTGTGTTGTAATGCGATAGATGCGTTTCTGAAAATCGCCTTATTAGAGAAAATTATCTTACAGGCAGCCATTATTCAAAACACACTATTTTAATATAATATTTATTTTGTCACTTGAATTAAACTAAGTTGCAATTTTTTTTTGCCTTTAAGTTTATGAGGTATCAATGAACACGGTATATAAAATTAAAGTTAATATTTTGGCAAATAAAGTCTATAAAAATAAAGATAATATTTTGGGTGTATTCATTTCTTAATTTTGGGCAAATAACTGAACAAAATAATTGGATTAGATTATTGTCAAATTATTTTACTGATGTTATTATATAACATTAATGACTGATAAATAAATTGAACTAATTAGTTTAAAGATAGTTAAATTGATTTGTCAGTAATTAATGTAATATGATAACATCAGTATAATAATGTGACAATAATTTAATCCAATTATTTTGTTCAATTATTTGCCCAAAATTTAAAAATAATGCCTGAAATGAAATATTTCAGTGTGATTTCCTTTAAGTTAAACAAGAAGTGTATGCAAACAGAAATTTTGCTTTCTGCGTTGATTCGGAAATTATCCCTATACGCAAGTATCATATCTGAAGCATTATAGCATTTCTTCCTTACTTTTCCATCGCTTTCTAACCAGTTTTTTTACTAAAACTCACATTATAGCAGAACTAACTGTAGGGAACTTTAAAACGAGAAGATATTTAAGGATGTAGAAATTGTAAATTGACTGATCATCTCTGTGTATGATACGGCCCAATTTCATATTACCATGACATAAATATAAGTACAAGAATTTAAAATTATAAATAAGCAACAGAATGCAGAACGTGAAACGAAAATGATCTTCATAAGGATTATCACTCAAAACTTACAGAAAAATCAACTATGCAACAAATCGTACGTTGTTCATGACATATCCACCATGGAAAAATATGTGGAATTAATGGGGCGAAGATAGGTATTTCACCGCCTTATACTTTTTTCGCCTAAATTTTCATCTAAATATGAAAGATATTTTTTCCCCCTAAACAGCTACATAGGACATTAAACTTTGGAAAAACTTTTATTGGATTCTAGATACTACCTTTATTTTTATTTCTTTTTCTATTCTAGCGATTAACTTATATTATTATTTTTTCTTTTGCAAAATATCTTCCTTTAAACAAAACCGATGGATAAAACTTCTGTAATAAAAAATTCTGCAAATACACTTTGGTGTACTTTTTGCAAATATTGATAAGTATAATTTTTAAACAGATTTCTGATTATGCTATCGTTGGAGTGGTGTGTGATTATCTGCTCCTCCTTGTCTTCAATCATCACATTGCTCTGCACGCTTCAGCCTTGAGCGAACGATGAGGATGAGGAAGTGATCATTATTTCGAAAGAGGATACAGAATGCAGGATCTCAACGAAATATTACCTCCAACGCAGGTGACTTTAGAAATAACCTTTTCTTCCAAATGAAAAACTTTAATACTTTTTTGTTAATCCAGCACATCCTAATAAATATATTGGCTTTATTTCTCATAATCAAGGAATGCTAAGTTAATATGACATGAAAATAAATTAAATAGTATAATTTTCATTGATTCGAATTACTTAAAAGACGTAAACGATTCTTCCATTTATCAAAGTTATTGCGTTTTTTGCTTAATAAATTTTAGAATAGATAATGCTAAAATAGTATTAATTCCTAACAACTGCCTGGTTTCTAGGCTTAGTAATTAGGGAATCTGTTACGAAACCAGTTTAGGAAAAAATATACATAGCATAATTATTTCGGAAGAGGATACAGAATGCAGGATCTCAACAAAATATTACCTCCAACGCAGGTGACTTTAGAAATAACCTTTTCTTACAAATGAAAAACTTTAATAAATAATCATTAGTGAAGGAATAGGGAAGAAGGACAGTCTCTTATAAAGATTCTTGTCCCCTCCAGCTTACTGAGTTGTCAATCATTTATTAACCAATCAACAATGTATGAAATCATTGCCTGCTTCATAAGGTTGACTCATTCATTGACAAGCAATTGATAGCAAAATCATCCAATAAGATTCTTCATTCTACGAGAATCATCGTTTCATCAATGTGTACTCTCAATCTCTCAACTATTCGCACTCACCACTCACCAGGAAGAATTAACTTTTGAAATGTATTATAGTACAAACGTTGAAAAAATGTTTTATATCAGTTAATATGAGAAGCACATAAATGTATATAATTATGATCAAATTGAATAAATAGTAAATAATGTTATATACTCAGTAAAAGTACTCAGAATAATTGTTAATACATGTAAAGCTGATAATAAATGTATTAAATAACTCAACCTTAATGTAATTTATTGTTATACTTACGATAATAATGAGTAGATATAGTGATAGTATAGGTTATTCTCTGCAAATTTTATATAATTTCAACCTTAAGTTATATAATTCAAACATTAAATTTCCTTTCGTTTGGAAAAAGAAAAGAAAATATCTACCTGAAGATCGACTTCCCTGTAAGAATATATTTCTGTGTTATCAAAACATTTTGAATCAAATAGCTACAATAAATATATTAGTAGATCTGAAAATTTCTCACTATGTGAAAACTATTTCTTTTAGCGAAAGCTCTTTCACACTTTGCAAACAATGGAATTGTCTCTCGTAGACTGGGAATAGCAGCTCTTTTATTGGAAAATTTGGTTATCGTGAAAAGTTTACTCGAAACTTTTGACGATAACAACTTTTCACGATAACTAATCTTTTCAATATAAGAGCAGCAAATGACGACCAAGGTTCAAAGGTTTCGACCAAGGAGCGACAAATGAGACCAAGGTTCCCCAAACTTGATATAACTAGTGACCGTTTTTCTTTTTTGGTACATTTTTTCAGTATAAAAATATAAACATATATAAAATTAAATAAACTTCTCTACGTTTTTGTTCTGTTGTCAAGGAAGGTACTACTCTTAGTTAGACGTTGTAATCAATTTCAAATAAAAACTAAGAGTTATACCTTCCTTTACAGATATATGAAATAATTGTCCTCTTTATTAAACTTAAGATCATTTATTATGTGTGCAACATAATAAATGATTTCTCAAATAACTGTGAAGAGGAAACTACGAAGAAAATGTGAAATATGCGGTAGGAACCAATCACATTCTGTCGTATTCGTGAATGTTTCGTGAAAATAATTTTCTAACTATCAATATATGCATTTTTCCAAAGACCGACATCGGGTCGCAGACCACACTTCTATGAAACGATGTCTTAGACCAGTAGTTCTCAAACTTTTATTCTTCACGTACAGTCGCTAAAAAAAGTATCCGAACGCTAAAAAAAGTATCCGAAAAATATCTGGCAACGATTTTTTTAGAAATTAGTGATCTGGCAACCTTCGTGTCACGTGACACGAAGGTTGCCAGATCACTAATTTCTAAAAAAATCGTTGCCAGATATTTTTTCTGAATTCTGTAATCAACCGTAGTGTTCGGATACTTTTTTGAGCGACTGTACCCCCTGGAAATGTGTATGTAACTTGCATATCCCTTATATAGATATATAAAACTATAGTTATAACATAATAATGCCAACTTAGTGACTTTGCTACTATATCTAGCGACTTTTGAGCTCTCACGGCGTACCCCACATTGAGAACCCCTATCTTAGATTATAAAAGAAAATTCCATTGTTTGCACAGAGTGTAAAAGCTTTCTTTAGAATAGATTTTGTAATATAAATATATAAATTAATTACTGCTAGAATTAGTTCATATGCAGTACCGTAAACATTCCTCTTTAAAAACAAAGAACAAGTATGGTGTAATATATTATGAAGATTTGGAATTTTTGTAAGCATCAATAAATAAACTGAAATTGAAATGCATGTTTCCAATGAATTCAAATTAATACTACATTTATAACGAATATTAATATATATTTTTTCCCTAATTGAATCTCTGAAACTCACCACCCTACCCTTGATTAGTAGGGGACACCGATGGCCGCCGTCCTTGTGTCACCTATCAAGCTGTCAACGTGAAAGAACACGATGGATGATTTTGGCGGGAGGCTACCATCTGTCTCTTAACAGTTGACCAGGGGGGTCCTCTTTCCCAACCTTCTCTGCCGCTCAGATGTAAAGCAATCTAACCCAAATAATTGAATAATTATAATATTTAAATGCATCACATATACAATTATAGCTATGTTTTATACTAGATTTTAAATCTGTACAATCTGTTAAAAATTTATTTGTCCTAATTTACTTTCCACTTTTTTTGTTTTGCATCCAAATGCATCCCTGTTGGTGGTTTCGTTTCAGTATTTAAGCGCCTGAAAATCATTAATATATTATGTTATTATTGGAATAGATTTATTGAAATACATCATTCCCTCATTTATTGTTTACAGTTATGCTATATAATAGCATTTAAATTTTATGTAATCTGCTTAATATTGCTTGCTATAACTGAGTTTCTACTATCCTCTTTATTTTTATTGTCATTAAAATGCAATTTGCTTAAATTTTTCAATTATCAATATTTCAATTATCAATTGTCAAATTCATCGTTATTATTGGAATAGAATATTATAATTTTGAATTCGAATATTAACATATTAATAATATTTAATATTTACTGTTATAATTTATGCAAATATTATAATGTAAAAAATAGAACTATTATAACAATTCTGTCGCTTGATAAAATTACTATAATAATTCAATTGATAATAGTGCAATGTATATATAATCTGTTTAATGATTTTGTTTCGCTCTTATTAAGTTTTCACTTTGATTTTGTTATTATTGTCAATTCAGGTAACAATTTTTAGTGTTTCTCTTCCATTATTTTCAATATCTCCTTTGTATATGGTCATTATCAAGTTATTCTATTATTTAGTTGATAGAACTATTATGAAAATGCAGTCATTACTTACAGAAGTATAATTGTTCCATGCGTTAGAACGCAATTTTTATATAATAAGATAAATATATGATATAGCTCAATTTCTTTTCGTTTGTTTATTTTTCATTAGAAAAACTGTTGCATTAAATTCTTTGTTTTGTCTCATTCTGCATTATTTTAGTCAACTGAATATTTTTCTGCAGTATGCAAACAAATATGTAACGAAATACCTGAATAAATATAAAATCAGAATGTGAAATTGTTTGGTAAAACATAATTAAATCAGTTTCACGGAAATAAAACTCGGATAATACTCTTCAGCCCGAAAATTAATGCTGTGCAATATAATTTTGGCTCCTTTGGAGAATGAAAAAACACGCATCCTCGACACAAAATGTAAATATCTTTTCACATTTTTATCACAATTACAGTTGAATGCTTCGTCCGGTTCATCGAAAATTTAACAAACCTTTCACACTATTAAACATCCAGAAATAATTTTAATATTCATTAAACCGGTTAGTTTTGTAAACGCACTAAGACTACATATGCTTCAAGGAATGCCCTCTCCAAAAGTAGTTACTAAAATTATATTTTTATAGTGAAGCACACCATAGATTTCTGGATTTCAACAATTAACTGTAAGCACGGAATCTAATACGATTATATTTTCTCGTATAGTATAGAATCACTCCGTTGCATTTCTTTCTTCTTTTAATCTCTTAATTACAACAAAAGTATCTTCATGCTGAATCATTGAATCAATTTTTTTTCACTTTTTCCTAATCGCAATTTTGATTGTTATAATCAGTTTTGGAATGATATATTACTTCTGTTAATTTATGACCCTTAAGAAAACTCTTTGTATTACTCCGTTTAAATTTAATTATTCATGACTATCTTTCTAACTAAATTTTCAACTTTATTCAACACCAAAACGCAGCAGCCTAACACATTGTAAAATGACTGTGGAGCCCTAGGAATCCGAAGAAATGTTAGGGAGTCTAACGATCTAGCTGAAAGTGAAGAATTTTGCAAAATAAGCCCTCGGTTTTCGCCACCCCGTTATTTGCTTCGTTAATTCGTCGCCATTATAGATCTGTCTTTTTAACATACATATAGTTATGTGATATCTCACAAATTATTAATAAAAATGTCAAATTTTCATCTATGGTGATGACTTGAACCTTTGGTCTGAAGCAAGAACATTTGAAAATTTGAAAAGCACTTACTAGCTGCAATAAAAAAAAATCAAATATACTATGATAAATAGCACTTAAAAATTAGTAATGAAAAATCTTTAGGTCATTTTTCAGACCTGAAGTTATTATCTCTAGACCTAAGCTATATCCTCTTTGTCATCCTAAAGCTCATATCTTCAAATCTATTTTACCTCATAAATATCATAGATGGAAATCTGTTAGCTGTTGGCCTTGTTTACTAATGATGTTGATGAGATGAATTCGGTCATTAGGGCTGTTGATGAGACTGGTGATAGAGCAGGTTTGTTGATAAACAGAGAAAAAACTAAAGTGATGAAAATTGGTCAGGCAGATAGTGCTTCAGTTGCTTTGAATGGCTGCACTCTTGATCAAGTGTCTCAGTTTAATTATCTTGGAAGCTATGTAACAGATGCTTGTGATGTGCGGCAGAGATAAGTATAAGAATAGGGATTGCCGCTGGGACTTTTAAGAATCTGTGGAGAGTGTGGAAAAATAGGTGTGTACACCTAAAGACTAAAATTAGGCTGTATAATAGTTTGATTCTTTCTAAAGTTAGTTATGGTAGCGAAACATGGACCCTTTGCAAGCAGGATCACAAGAAACTTGATTCCTTTGATTCCAGATGCTTACGCAATTAGCGTTTTCATGTTTGGGCATTAGGTGGTTTGATTTTGCAAGTAATGATGAGGTTAGAAGAAGGAGTCATCAACCTCTTTTGCGCAACATATTGTGCAGAGAGAGACTGCGTTGGTTTTGGCCATGTTGCCAGTATGCATAGCTACAGATTGGCGAACAGGATTATGAACAGTATTCCTAAGGGTTTGAGAAAAAGGGGAAGACCTAGGAGAGATGGGCAGACAATGTCAAACAGTACCTTGCTAGAATTGGCCTAGAGTGGCCAAATGCAGCAGCTGTAGCTCAGAAGAGACACATCTGGAGAGGCAAATTACACAGTCTGGTTGGACCCCCGTAGCCCATGGCTGCATGAGGATTTTGTATGTATGTGTGTATGTAATATAGAACAGAATAAATATCTTGGGATTACTTCAAATATTATTTCTGTTTGCCTGTTTATTATCAAAGATTATTTTAAATATAGAATGCGATTTATGAAAAAACTTGCGGTAAAAAAATTGCGGAAAAAAAATGCCTGCAAAATCAAACCACGTAATGCCCAAGCATGCAAACGCTAATTGCGTAAACATCTGAAATCAAGTTTCCTGTTATCCTGCTTGCAAAGGTCCATGTTTCGCTACCATAACTAACCTTAGAAAGAATCAAACTATTGTACAGCCTAATTTTAGTCTTTAGGTGTATACGCCTATTTTTCCACACTCTCCACAGATTCTTAAAAGTCCCAGCGGCAAACCCTATTTTTGTATTTATCTCTGCCGCACATCACAAGTATCTGTTACATCTACTCCTACGATTTATGCAGTTTTAATGTAGAGACAGCCAAAGTGACTTCAAAATGTGATATAGGGCCAACATTGAAGCCAATAAAACGACTATCCTCATTACAATAAGAATGGAAATAATTACATTATTTAGAACATCTCTGCAACGCTCAGCCCATCTAGTCGTAACATAATCCTCATTTTCAACCACCTTTCCATGTTTATCCCTCCAATCTCTGTGCATCTGTCTGTTTCCTCCCACACAAAACATTAACGATCTGGTACAATCCCTTGCTATTCTGCTATCTAACAGCTTCCTCTGCTTTGTCAACCAAACTATTAAGTTAAAGTTTTTTATAAGCTGTTAAATAGGTGCGATGAATTGACCGTGTCCCCTCATTCAGTTGTCCCCAATTCATCGCAACTTCAATTCATCACAATGTCAGTTCATCATAGCGTCAATTCATCGCGACATCAGTTCATCGCAGCGTGAATCCATCGCAGTGTCAATTCATAGCAGCGTCAATTCATCGCAATGAAAATTCATCGCTGTGTATTAACTTTCGAAATCTGTGCTCAAATGAACTTTAGAGACAATAATTAAGACTTTGAAAGGTTAAACATGAGTCAGAAGAATTTACCTCAGAAATTAATTAAAACTTAAATGACAAATATTGTTTCAAACCATTTAATGAAACATGCATTTTAAAAATTTGCGTGATATTAATTTCAACATTAAGCAACAATCAATGATTTTCATGAAAAAAATATTGTTAGACATTCCAACTTTCGTGCCTCTTTAAAAAATAAAACGACATTGTTTAAAATAAAGATAAAAAAATATAATCTTTAATTTATCATCAATCACTTTTTTCCTCATTAAATGCATACATTAGAAAGTTAGATTCGCATTGGCATAACATTGGAATTCTCTATTTCGGTAGGTTCTTGATCAGGGGCTGGGCAAACATTTTATCGGAAGGGAAGAATAGAAAATTAAAATGGAATGGAAAGCCGCATAGGAAACTGAGAAGGAATGATAGGCCACATAGGAAACTGAAATGTGATGGGGCTACCAAAAAAATATGTAATCTATAACATTTGTCTACCCAATGAATAATAAAAAATAAATAAATGAAATATTTTTTTAATTTTAATAAAATTATATTGTTTTTTTTAATGAGAATTTGCTTCGCCGAAGTTGGACTTGTTTTTCTCTTATACCAAATTAATGAATTTGTCATCAGTAGCGCGTGGGTCGGACAAAAATAAGTGTCTGGCCGCAGTTTGCCCAGGTCTGTTCTAAGTATATTTATTGTTCGAAAATAAATTGATGATGATTTGTTTTAAGAGATAATTGTGTGTTTTCAGAGATATGTTAAAATTATTTTTTTGGTTGGTTAGATATTGATAAAGTGTTATGATTCATATTATGGGAAAATCCCGGAAGTTTCAATTTTGTTCTCTGACGAGAGAATATTGTTGCAAATTTGAAACGAATATTTGCAATTTAAACGAATTTTGCAAATACGCCAGGATCTAAAAAACAATTCGAACCAGAAAAATTTTGAATTTTGTTTCTCTGACGAGAGAATATTGTTGCAAATTTGAAACGAATATTGCAAATACGCCAGAATCTAAAAAATAATTCGAACCAGAAAAGGGAGGGGGAGGGTCAAGACACACAATACAGCCGGAAAAAATTAAAAGTGTGTGTTTGGAGAGGGCAATAAATTGGATATCCAAGGCGGTATAACATTTCTCTCTCCGTTTTACATTTCTCAAAATAAAAAATTCGTGAAAAATGCATTTAATATAAACAAGTTTAATTATTTTTGTCTCTATTACCCTTATTAGCACATTCTTAAAGTCCCGTTTTGCCTTAAAGGCCCTACTTTAACAGGGTCGGCGCAACAGTAAATATGATAACGGGCGAAAACAAATTTCGGCGCTCCATACTCACCCATTACCAAAACTGGTTTCAATTTAAAATATTTTATTTTGTATTATAGAACTAATGATTCTTTTATACTATAAAAATATTTTGCCTACAGAGACTGGATTTAGATCTCAAAATCCCCTAGGCATAAAGAGCGGTAGAGCGCAATTATTTGTATTATGCTTTTAATTTTCTAGAAGAAAGTTATATTTTTTACGTTTACATCCATAAAAATAGGAATCACACATATTTTATAACAGTTTTGTTACCAAGTAATACAAAATTAAAGTAATAAGTATTATGTATAGCATATAATATTCAATGCGCAATCGACGAAGGAGTAACTCTTCGTCGGTCGTGTTGGATACGATTTTGTATCTTGAATTTATTTTAAACGACGCTAGGTAGAATCCATTCTTCTCAGTACCTTTTAGTCTATTCATTTACTATATCTAGGGCAATTTCATTTAGATCAGCTACTTAACAGAATACATAATTGAAACAACTTAGATATTGCAGATCCAGAGAGACCATCCGTGTAACTATTTGGGAATATCAGATTGTTTCATTGTCTCCGTTTTCTACTTGTTATCACAAAATAACTTTATTTTTTCATGCAAAAAAAGTTTCAAAATAATCAGATCTGATGAACAAATGCAAAATAGACCTATATAAGAACCTCATTTATCTGACACCTGCTCTTTTCACCCGTCAGGCAAAATATCACAGCGAAAATATTCAACTCTCATCCCTTGTTGCAATGATGGTAGGTGTGGCCCAATATCTCACGCTGACACTAACGACCCTCGTTAGGAGTGCAGCATCTGGGAACACGAGAATCTGGCCACCGTCCACACCATCGGACCTTCATAAAACTGTCAGGTCCCCGACTTGTGAATGTAGCTGACAGTTGCTCCACCCAGCTGCAAGTGCATGCTGTTGCAGCTGGATGGAGACTCGCATCTCTCTACATCTCCAAGAATAAGAGTCCTATGAGCTGAGAAAGAGAGAGTGGGGGGGGGGAGGCCGGAAACATTCGACCATTACACAGACACTCTCAGATATTTAGCAGATTCTTTTCTTGTCTGGTATTTAGAAATGATTTGATATCAATCACAAGTATAAAATTGTTAAATATTGGTTATAGAAAGAAAAAAAATAGACTATTATTTATGACCTAAAAATAGATTAATGTATATATATATCAATGATAAGAATATGTTTCAAATTAGTAAAAAAATTAATTAATAGAAAAGAGCCGATGTATAAGTGTTTAATATTAAGGAGCAGAGCCGTACCGTGGTCGAGTGGTTAACACTATACTGTAGGCTACATATCTAAGGAACTTGGGTTTTTGCTCCGGGAGATGATCCCAAGGTATTGGTGTTGTTTTTCTCCTTGGGTCCTGCCTCTCACAGATCTTCTACTATAGCGTATGAACTATCAGACTTCTGTGGTAACCAGCTACTTGAGGGTTTTTTTATTATTATTATTAAGAAACATACCATGGGCTGTGAGACCCAGTGCGTCCACCCGTGTTATAAATCAGGGCACGACCGACGAAGGGTTAAAAATCAAATTATTAAAATTCAGACATTTTTCTCCCTTGCATAGTTTTTTTGATCTGGGAATAAACAAATTTAACAAAAATATCCAAAGTATTGGGACACTTTCATATTATGTGAATGTGTAATAATAGCAAAAAAATAAGTTATGTTGAAAGATTTCTAGCTACGAAATAAAGCCATTTGTAACAAAATTTTGGAGGAAATTAAGAATATTCACTCAATCAAAATTTTGAGCACTGTTACTAATTAAAGGGGTTTTGCAGCTGAAACATTTAACAAGAGTGAGAATTGCTCGTAAGAATTTACCTTTAAAGTTATAACATATCGTTTGCTAAAATAAATCTAATTTTAAAAGTTTATCTGAATTAAGTGTTTAAGTTTCCATCAATTTTGAAAATGTTTAGGGCGAGCAGACACTGCTGTAAAATAATTCAGTTTCAACAGCTATTAAATGAACGTTTTTTAAAATCGGGGTTTGTATAAATTTGAATGAGATCAATAATTTATCTCCTCTTGCATTTCACTGTAAAAATCTTATTTTCAAAGTTACAGAGCTTTAAATGAAGTTTTCTATTCACGAAATCCTAATAAGTTTGATAGCATGTTTTATATTCTCAAAATCCGTATTCTTTTAAACCTTCGCTTCGATTGTCAGGAGAGAGAGAGCTTTTAAGAGAGATAAATCACTCTTTATACCATGGATACTTGCAACTACTTTATTACTCCTAATAATTGAACCGACATAATATCGTTGTTTGCTCAAACAAATCGTGAATTATAAATGATGGCGCCCAATTATGTTGGTAGCCCTACACAAGTACCAAACCTACCTTATTAAAAATCCACCCTGCTTGTCTACTATAAAAATTAAATGAATATCCCCTCACGCAGATGCTTTCACAGAGGTCTAACAGGAGCCTGTCAGTTTATAAGCCATACTTGAAAGTCTGTGAGAGGATGGCGGGACCTCAACAGAAAAACAATACAACATCCATGCCTACACGGGACTCGAACCCAGGTCTACTATATATATATATTTAAACACATATCTAATAAACAACATGGGCGCCTTTGGCGCCCCCTGTGCCATGGTGCTCAGGGAGATCGCCGTGCCGCCCGCCCCTTGCACCGGCCCTACGCTAGTTAAAGAGCACACTGGATGATCTTCCACCTGTCTTTTAATAACTGTACATGAGTTCCTTTCTTCTACGCAATTATAAGCTGGGATCTCGTCGAGAGCCAGTTCCGGCCATTAGTCCATTAAAATGATAATTTGTCATCCTAAAACTTTTAAAACTTCGAAATCATTCAGTTAAAATATTTTAAAAATCACAAAATTAAAATTTAAAAGTTTTATGAAGAATAAACTTTTAATTACTCCTAGCCAGATAACTTTATTATTTAGCACTACTGAGTAACAAATCCAATTAGTTATAATAAAATACTGATATATACAAACAGTATTATTTTAGTGGACTTACATCACTATCCGCAGCAGTTTCAATTACAACACGTAATATTCTTCTAAAATTGTCATCTGAAAACATGATTAATGCTATCTAGTTATGCATAAGGTCACAAGGACTCAGAAGGACCCACTGAACAGCTGTTGGGAGACAGACGGTGGCTTCCCGTCCAGTTCATGGCTCTCCCACACACGAGATCACAGCTTAACGTCCCATTAGACGGACGGAGGCCTTTCCAAGCCCATCGGTGTCCCTTACCTACCGTGGGTGGGGAATGTTGCGAAGATAAATCTTACCGTTGGCCCAGTTATGATTCGAACCTGGGAACTGCAGATTGCGAACTTGGCTCTCTACCGACTGAGCTACCCCCGTCCCTAGTCCATTATGTGCGCATAAGTGTCACTCAGAGAAACTGTCTAAAAGTCTTATAACTAGTAAAAGTCTTTGGAAAAAAAAAAAACGTAATTTGGTGCATCTTGAAAAATTAAGTAATGGGAGATGCTGGATTGATCTGGAATGATCAGAGACACCATCCCCGTATGCAATGTTTATTTCCGTTTAATGGCATTTTAAAAAAGTTCTTGGCAAATATGTGTGATATTTATAGCTTTAATATTTTTCTCTCATTTCCTGTTAGTAACATTCTCAAGAGGGAGAGATCCCCACAAATAGCAATAAAATTAGAAAAGAATAAAAAATAAAAAAAAATTAAAACAAATAGAAACAACAAAAAATACAGTTTAGATAAAAATTCTACAAAAAGATTAAAATAACAAATAAATGAGAACCAAAAAAATTGCAAAAAAAAAATACCATAAATAATACACTCTTAACGATAGCGAGATATTTTGGCGATTAAAAATTCGAGTTAGTTTCATTTTATAAAGAATATTGGGGTTAACATTAAAGGGTTTTATTCTACCCACGGGGGGCAGGGCGCGGTAGCAGAGATTGACTGTTGGAGATGCGCCAAGTTCATAACCTATGTACCAAGTTCGAGTCTAAAATAGGTTAGCGTTTAGAATTTCCTTCAATAACCCCTGTTCTCTCTCGGTGAGAAAGGGCAGACTTAATGGGCTTAAAAGAATCTCCGTCCGTCAAATAGAATGTTAAGACATGACTCGGTGTGCAGCAGAATCATATCCCGTGCACGTTAAAGAAGACACTGGATGGTCCTGATGGGAGACTTCCATTTGTATCTTAACAGCTGGCTGCCCTTTGGAACCCCTTTCCCAATTTTCTCTGAGTCCTTGGTGTATTTGTCATCTGTTGGGGGGGGGAGTATTTGTTCGAGACCACTGGTTGAATTCACCATAGAACTCGTGTCGAAAATAACCCTAGGAAATGTGTAATGAATCAGAACTCTGAATAGACTGTTTGGAAAATATGAGGGATCTTAGAGAATGATCTTGAGCTGAACACCGAAAAGTCATTCAGACGCTTTAACAGAAGGAGGGGGAAGCGAGGCATGACAGAAAACCTTTTCTAAGAAATCACCAGATGAAAAATATTGTACCGAAATGATAATCATCCACCAATAACTACCATGGATGATCTTGAGAAGCGTTCTGATAGGGAAAATAATAATAGAATATGCTGCCCATTATTTACACAGGAAAATATGAAGACCTATATAAGAGTGCATTATGATAAAAGGAACATAATCGGGGAATATTTGTATTGATATTTTGAAGAAGGACAGCTAGCGTCAATTACCATGGTGTTCTGACTCGAATTTAGGAACTATTCTAACTAACCACAGGAACCACAGACCACACGAATCTATTCAGATTCCTGATATAAAACTAAATAGATCCTGTGGTTTAGTCAGACGAGGGGAGAATGGTGCTACCTGCAATAAGAAAGGGCCATATTTTGAGTAGCTGTATTCCCTGACTGTCAGACAGTTGCAGGAGGATGGGGTGGACCTTCTTCTAACGCAACTGGAAGAAGAAGGAAGGTGTGAGTGAGGATAATGCATAAAAAAAAAAGTTTGAGAAGCCTATTTAATCAAATGTCGTTCTGTTGTAACAGAAAGAATGATGGCATCATTGGACATGACTCCAAATAGTGTTCATGGCTTAGCTCTTACTGTCTGTAATAAGAAGGGTATTACTTTGCAGCTGCATGGATATGTGACAAAAGGAGCGAGTTTGGATAATGCAAGGAAAAGGAAGTATGAAATGTCAATGTCCGAGACTCTGAATAGCGATAGTAAAAGGTGAGCAGAAACGTTTTGTGGTTCACGTGAGATTTGGTGCGAACCCTTGAGCATATATATGTAACTGAAGTCCCGCAAAAACCTCTGATAAGCTTTACGAATCATATAGAGATGCAAGGTTATTCCATTAAAAAGCGTAATTTCTCTGGGGATGAATAGGCCCTTGCAAAAAAGAAAAAGAAAAAAAAAAGAAACATTTGAAGTGCTTTACACATCAATAACTGGCCTAAAGATGTGAGAACGCATTCTTGTCGAGGGAAAATGAACAATGCATATAAACTTTTATCAGTTTTAAATATGGGCAAAAATGACTTGCAGTCGGGACCCATGGTAAAAAAGAGTCCACTTTAAACTATCAGATATTAAAGGTTGGTATTAAAAATAGCACGTCATACGAGGGGATATTTTGGTTCCATACTATAAGCAGGTAAAGAGGCAGAACTCAAGCTGCGAGTATCTCAAATATATATATATATGCACATATAATTAAGGTCAGTGCTCAAAATTCTACAGAGACTCACTCGAGAAAATTCTTGAGCATCACTACAAAGTCATCGAAATCAGAATGAAATGTAATCCAAATGACAGAATGGATGAGATCAAAATCAAAATGAATGAGATCCAAATGACTAGAGTACACAATAACCAGATTATCGTCTGACTGGACACTGCAATAACGGCTCACAGATTCGTAAACCACGTCAGCAAAACCATAAAAATGCCTCTCCATTTCAGGTCCACGCTTTTTAAAACAACACTCCACCAATGATCAACATATTCAATCAGATTCCAGATTCTTAATTACAAATCCTGTCGCTTGAAAGGAAAGCTATTGACCAATCAAAATGAACCATCTGCGAACAAACATCTAAAGCAGATCAAAAGGGGCACAGAAAAAGGAGAAAAGCTCGTCCATAAATAAATTTTTTCCTTGGATTATTTTTGACACTAACAATATGGCTACTTCATCCAGGGGTTTCGAAAATATCTTCCCCCCCACAACCGATGAGGAAAAATTACCTCTGACCTCTTGAAATAAACACTTCTCATCAATATCAGATACTCGGCCCCAGGGAAGAGGAAGAGAGTGTAACAAAAGTTACAGGATTGGGCGAAGCTACTATTTACGCTATTTCATAAATTATTACTCGCAATTTTTTCATAATTAAAAGATCTTGTTTATTCTCGAAATTGAATGTATTTTTTAAACAAACACGAGCAGTGATAACCAAAATAATCGTGACGACTATTCGAGTGTTTTTGCAGAAAAAAACAATCCACCAATACAGAAACGAATATGTAGAATGTTTGGATAGATTCAGAGTCCTTAGCTACTTCTGGTCAATAAATCCCCTAGCACAGAATAAGTTGTAAAAACTAATTTCCTCTAGGGATATAATATGAAATTTCTTTTTAAGCATTCACTTTCGGCTTAGTCTCAGACTTTCTCTCACTGGGTGGCTTTCTTTACAAAATGCGCTGTTTGAATCGAAAATCTTTTTGAAATCGAAAACTAAGAGGTGGCAGGCTAACACCTGACCTTGTTAGCCTGCCACTTCTTAGTTTTCCCTCATTAACAACATTTTTTTTAATTTTTCAATCATATCTTTTGTATTGGAATCAACATTACAACGTAAGCATTACGTTATAGTAAACAATAAAAAAAGCTGATTTTTTCATCAGAAAACAATGATTAATCTCAGAAATAAGTGAGGAATTTTGGCTTTACGTAACAACACATTCAAAATACCTCCTCTCCCGCTTCCTAAGCAAAGTGACGAAACCACAATTCTCCATGATTCCTAAGCAAAGTAACGAAACCACTAATTCTCCACGATTCCTAAGCAAAGTAACGAAACCACTAATTCCCCACGTTTCCTAAGAAAAGTGACGAAACCACTAATTCCCCACGTTTCCTAAGAAAAGTGACGAAACCACTAATTCTCCACGCTTCCTAAGCAAAGTAACGAAACCACTAATTCTCCACGTTTTCTAAGAAAAGTGACGAAACCACTAATTCTTCACGCTTCCTAAGCAAAGTAACGAAACCACTAATTCTTCACGCTTCCTAAGCAAAGTGACGAAACCACTAAATTCCACTTTCGCCATTTCCTAAGCAAAGTGACAAACCGTTAATTACCCACTGTCCACGCTTCCTAAGGTAAGTGACGAAATTACTAATTCCCCACTCCCCATCTTTATACCTTGCTATTTGTGAGTACCTCCATTTACGTTATTGTATTCACTTTTTATTTATAGAGTAAGTAACTGGACAACTTTAAAAAGTAAAAACTTATTTTAAAGTTACTATCATAATTGAGCTCTCACGAAACATATGTAGTCACCGTCAACATTTGTTAGCGTGAAACCAACAATAATTAATCTCCACATGATTAAACACAGAATAACAGTTGTAAAACGATTTCCATTCCGAGTGTCATGAAGTTCAATGACATTAGAAGTAGCATTAGAGTGAAAGAGAGCGGAGGGAAAAAATGGAAGTCTCAGTGTTATAGATAGTCTAGTTCTTAAAGGGGACTATGAAGCATAAATTTTTCTGTGTTAATAAGACAAAACCCGTGACTTCAACTTCGGTGACGATACTTTTACATTCTAAGCGCACTTTAAGAGTGAATTAGGGCGATACGTAAGCAGAATCCGTTTTCTGTTCATATTTTTATGTTAATGACACAAATAGCTTTAGCAAGCTGATTTTATGTTATTACAATAAACAAAACAAGGAAACATTGCAATTTATACTCTAAAACCACACATGGAAATTGCGTAGAGTTGTCCGTGATCTTTTAAAAGATTGAATATCTGGGACATTCTAGAACAGGCATGTCCAACCCGCGGCCCTGGACAGCTAGTAATGCGGCCCACAAAATCGTAAAGTTTACGTGTTTACGATATAAGTTTTCAACATATGTGATTTTCAGCGAGTTTTTGATATCCCATTAGTTTTATGTTGCGCGTTTTTAATTTTATAATGAAAACCATAAGAAAATAGATGAAGTTTTATTATTCATATACATTAACTATATTATATATTTTATGTGCGGCCCAAAACAGTTCATCTTCAGTCAGTATCACCCAGGGTAGTCAAATCTTCACTCAATGTGGCCCAGGGAAGTCAAAAGGTTGGACACGCTTGTTCTAGAAGATATTAAAGATCTCCCCCCCCCCGAATTTAACCCAGAAATCTCGCTGAAGTCTGACCTTTAGTGAGAATAGAATATTCTGTCTGTAAAATTCTTTATAGCCTAATTCTTAGTGTACGAGTTGGGGCTAATCCTGGTTTGCCCTAGAGAAAAATCGCACGACATATTGGATTTGCTTCTATTGACTCTTTATGGCTTCTTCTGACCTAGTCATTAATATACCACTTACTTTCAGACAGTAGCTTGTCAAATTGGGTTGAATTAAGTTGTTTTATCTTTGGCACTCTTTTAAACACAGTGGATTAAATGGCCATGTCACAAAGAACCTCCTGTCAAGGCCACCCAATCTGTTCTTTAATGTGCACAACATATGACTCTTCTGTGCATGGGGCCGCGGTTTACTATTCCATCTGACTGACGGGGCTTTCGCAAGCCCAAAGGTCTCACCTTTCTCTCTTATATCAGGACAACGGTTTTAGCAGAAAAAACTTCTCAGTGCAGGTCTGTTTGGGATTCGAACCTAGGAACATCACCTGGCGTATTTACGAAATGTACCAATCCTCTCTGCAAAAAATTCTATTCTTGCTCATTATCATTTCATCAAAATCCTTTTTATGGTTTTTAACTTAATCATGTCTTTGTGTTTGATGCTCAGCTTTTGAGTCCCGGAATAATTTACATACTGCATGTTGAAATTATTAACCATTTCTTCTGTATTTCTTATAATTTCTTAGACTGCTTGATCTGCTTGGCCTTTGAAGTCACATATACTAATTTCTCATAAATTTGATTATAATATGTAAAGAGGACATCTACTCGAATAATAGGCTAACTCTGTAACGCAGTCCTGGTGCAAGACCGTCAAAGGAAATTCTGTTACAAGATTATGGAGAACATTAACTGTCGTTGAATGGCAACTTCACCGTCATAGTAAACATTTTTTACTACAGATAAAATTATAGTTCGCTAAGGTGAACAATAAATTCTTTAGTTCTAGTTCGAGACACACGGTTATTTATCGGTGTTGTTAGTGAATGGTGAAATTAGAATGCAGTTCACGACCTATGTTTGCTAGTCCAGTCAGGACAAAACAACAGTACTGCTTCGAATTTCCTGTTGTTTTTCAACTGCACCTCATAATTCGTTTCCCAACTACATAATGGTATATATTTTGCATTAGTTTAAAATAGTTTTTCGATTAAATTTGCGCTTTTGGAAAAGTATTAATTTAAGTATATAATTTTATAAACAGAAACTTTTGTAGTATGAGTAAAAAAGAAAATAATATTTATGTACTTATTACACAAAAAATATCATTTTTCCATTAAGAAATCGTCATATTTCAGCTACACCTTTGAAATGCAAAACAAATTTTTAATTTATCTCTGAAAACAAACAATTACCTTTTCAAACAAATAATTTGCATTCCTTTCTCCCCCCCGGGGGATAAGGGATCTAATCATTGTTGACAATAGGAATTCATGATCTTCATAAATCAACACCCAATTTCTGAGAAAATTATACTGCTTTGAAATATTCGTTTAAATTTTCCAAATTTAAAACTTTTCCCACCTGCAGAGAAAGCAATCCCCGCAATTGGAATTCCAAAAATGCGAATCGTAATATTTCACTAATATTCATCAATCAATTTTTTTTCTTTAAAATGAAAAAAAAATGAATGTCTACACATGGACAGACAGACGATTAACGCAAAACATTAGTTTGCATTTTCTGAAAACGAGCTAAAAGCAACAACCAATTTAAAAAATATCTCTCAAGTTCCAGTTAACCGAAAAGCCAATTAATGATGGTAAAATATTTGAAATTAGTTCAGAAACATAAAATATTCATAAATAGTTATAAAATGTTTCATTTAAAACATTTAAATAGCAATTATTTATTATTCTAATATAGTAAATATTTATTTTCAGAGGGGATGTAATTACTACTAGCGTAAGTCACTTGATCGCCAAAATTTTAAATTTCAAGCATAAAGAAATCGTTTGCAATATTCTTTTAATTTAGTATTTTCCAGCTTTTCCACAGATAGGGGAGTGGTTTTGTGCTTATTTTACACCGTTTTCACTCTTTAATAGTGGAAATTCCAACTGATGAACGGTTGGAAAAATATAAATTGTAATATTTATTTGGACCTATAAAACCAAAATAAAGAAGTTTCATTTTCCCACCCCAATGGGGATAAGAGGGCAAATCATTGTTGCTAACGTAAAGCTTCTGACTATGATACTCTACTACCAAAGTTTAAATTCCCAGCGTAAATAGATGAAAGATTTGTAAATTAAGAATCGCAAATCTTCATCGACACCCATTCAACTCAAAAATAAATTTCGGTTCATTTCTAAGAACAAAAACTTTCTGTGTCTATAGACGGACAGACAGGTGGAACGAGAAACAGACAGACGGATAGAGATAAACATTATGTGCACTCACGACAAAGTAAAAACTTTAGCTCGTTTTTTCTTTTTTGGAATGAGCTAAAATTAAATTTTTTGTTTGCTTTCAGTTAGCTCGTTTGACTTTTGCAGCCCATAGCTGTCTTCTGACGAAGTATCTTTAAGAAATATTCATTAATTTATTTCAATGGATGGAGTTATTAGACCAAACGCAAATGAAGTGACTCATTGATAATATATATGGAAGCTTTTATAGGCAGAAAAATGGTTAAACACATAAAACTATAACAACGGAAAAGCTTTAATTTGGTATACACTCTAACTCAGAGGCTTTCGTCTAATAAATAATAAAAATAAGACAAAACGGCTCATAAACTATGAACCAATGGCAGTCAGTTACTTAGATAGCCAACTTCTGTATATATATAGAGAGAGTCCCTAGTTGCAAAAAAAGCTAATATTTGAACATCCAGAGATTAGATATCTATTTTTCCGGTTCCCAATTACCATATTTTTCCGCTAAACCTCAGTCCAGATCACCAGGGTGCCGATACTCCCAAAAAATATTAACCTCCTCAAAATATTAACCTCCTACAATAAAATCATCATCATGGTCATCACAAACATCCAGAGATTAGATACCAAATTTTTCGATTTTGAATTACCAGATTTTTCTGGTATACCCCAGAGTAGAGCACCAGGTGCAAGTACACTCAAACTGTAACCTCCTCAAATATAATCATTGTCTTGGTCATCACATACATCCAGATATCAGATATAATTTTTATTTCGGTTCCCAATTATCATATTTTTGCGGTATACCCCAGAAAGAGCACCAGGGTGCCATACTTTCAAAATGCTTCCACCAATATAATCATCATCGTGGTTATCGCATAATGCAGAGATTAAATATCAATTTTTTTCAGTTCACAGTTACCAAATTTTTCCGGTATAACCCAGAGAGAACCAGAGTGGCGATACTCTTGAAATGTTAATCACCTCCAATAAAATACCCTGTGCAGGGTAATGATCACGCTGGATAGCCTTGACGGGAGGTTACCATATGTCTCATAATAACCATTCCGGTGGATTCCCTTCCCCAACCTTCTCTGAGCCTTCGGGATCCTTGTGATCTGGCCATTTAGCCCTTATTGTGAAAAAAGGTGTCGCTAAGAGGTAAAATAATAAAAAAAAAAAACAATTCCAAATTATTACGGTATACCCCAGGTCACCGCGCCAGGGTGGTGGTATTCTCAAAATCTTGACCTCCTAAAATGTAATCATCGTCACTGTTAGATCAGACATCCAATGATTAGATATCAATTTTTTTTCGGCTTCAAATTATCAGATTTTTACGATAAACCCCGGACAGAACACCAGGGTGCCAATATTCTCAAAAATCGTTGATCGGCTATTTTCTCGTCATGGGAACGCAACTCCAGCCTATCATTAAATGTCTGCTGGTATATATATTATTTTATTTTTATTATACCTGTACACTCAGATTCGTTCATGATATGGATGTTTTGCAAAATTTCGGAAGGGAAGGAGGTAGTAACACAGGAAAGGGTGAAGTCAGTTACGCCATTACTGCTGGGATGGGACTCTTGCAACACCAAGATTTTCACTAAACTTCCTCAGTCCTATTCACAGTCTCGTTTGTATCTCATTACAGTCAGGATGGACTTTTACTGGACTCTTATTGTTATTTACCTCTTGTTAGCAAATACTGATGGTGAGTAGTATATTTATTTTTGTTTTCTGATACTTGAAATATCGCTGCTAATTTCAAGAAAAAAAGATGTGATTTTTGAAATTGTTTGTTTCAGTTGTATGAAGAAAAACTTCTGTTCAATCTACATACAATGAAATTAAGAACTGAATCTCAAGTAATCTGTGTTGAAGAACAAAACTCACACAATTTAAATATTTTTACTTTATTTTAGTACTGATTTTGCATTTAAAATATTTTTTGAATTGCTATTTTGTATCATGTTAATAAATAACAAGACTATTTCATAGCATTATATGATCTATTGTCTCGACAAGATATTTTCTGGACAATTGATTCTTGACAATTGATGAAACCCCTATACCTAGTGTTATTAGCATATATCAACTAAGGAAATCTTAATCAGGGCCTATAGATCAGTGGTCAGCTTACGGGATATGTTATCATAAGATCGTGAGTTAGGATCCCATCTGACAAGAGATAATTTTCCCCCTATTCTAGTGTTAGGCAGAATACAACGGTAAAGATAGTGGCTTCAAATTAAATACACTTTTTTGTTTCTGGTCAAAGCCTACCTCATTTGTGTTTTCATGGGACGGACAAATTCGTGGTGCTGGTACTGCTATCATAGATAATAGAATATGTTTACTTAAAAGCTAAAAATTAAACTGAGTATTAATGTTTCATGATAATCGTATTGCTGAATTTGCACTCTAGGTTGCATTGTAAGCATATACTAACTCTTTGTTTCAGAGCAAAAAGCAAACACAACAGACAACTTTAATGATGAATTGTCAACAGGAGATTCTTATATGGGCTGTAAAGAAGGATGGCTTTTTTTCCGTAAGTATATTTCTCAGTGGCGGGTCGTTACTAAACCTTTGGTGGGGCACTTCAGCTACTACATGCATCGCCCGGATGTAGGAGGAAAAAATGAGAAGATGCCTGGTATTGTATTGAACCGAATAGGACTGAAAAGATATTTCGTAATGCATATATTCTTCTTTTTAAGATAATCTGAAAACGCATCATTTAACTAAAAATATCTGAGGGAAAATGGAAAGTTGTTCTTGTCCTTTCTACTTCAATTCATTATTTTGCCCCTTCACTGGAATAACTACCTATATACAGGCCCGGATATATGGAGAAGGCCAACGGGTCCATGGTCCCCATCCCCTTTCAGAATATTTGTAAAAAGGGTAATAGAGAAAAAACATTATTAAACTTATTTATATTTCATGCATTTTTCAAGATATATTTTAAAGACCTGTAAAAAGTAGGAAAATATATTGGACTGCGTTGGAAATTCAATCTCTTGCTTGTCCCTCCTTTTACACTTTTCCGGTTCGATTGCATTTCTTGCCCTCCTCTACTTGAATTTATTTCTAGATCTCGGCCTACCTATATAAATATATGTATTTTACTCTCCGTTCTAGAGGCATTTTGGAAAAAATTACTTTCTTAAAAATTATGTCTAATATAAAAGTCTACTACTTTCTTTGGCTCTGTTCCAATTATAAACTTATATTTAATATTTTAAACTGAATTTCTCTTCTTAAATTATCAATTGAAATTTGTTTATTTTAATTATTTAATTTACAATATTAATTTTTACATATTAATTTATTTTACAGTAAACTGTATAAAAATGATATAATAAAATTTATTTTATAAAAACGAAAATGACTGAAAAACAATTACAGCAACTCGGATCGAACCGAATGGGTTCCTTTTGGGTTTTTCCCCCCAATAAATAATAAAATTCGGAAGCAGTTTTCTTGATATAAATAAAGATATGTTCAATGCCCAAGTCTTTATGAATAGTCTTGATTTTCAAAAACCGTGGGGCATTCATTAATATCAGATCTTAGCATTGAATTTTGCAATGTTTTAATGTGCCAATATTTGTTTTAGAAGTATGATCCCAAATAGAGCAGGATACAAATAGTCCCAATATATACAATTGCCCCAAATAGGACAATTGCATACATTATAGTTGGCCGAATAACAGTTTTATAAATAAGTAACTTGTTATCAGTAGAAAGTTGCGATTTTCGGTCAATAAGAGATCCCTCCGATCCTCAAAAACCATGTGCTTCCTTAAAAATTCCAATTTCTTGTGTAATTGGCTGGGGGGAAAGCCTGAGGAAATGTCTGACGATATCACGATACTATCCTATTGGTGGCGATCTTCTCATGAGATATCAGTGTCATTAGCATGAGGCTCGTGGCAAATACGGCGAAATAAGACAGGGTTGAGCCCAGAAAGATCCCGGCTTTTCTCTCCTTGAGCAGGGCTTGCTCATAGCATGTCTCCATGGCAACCGGCCAAAAGGACGATAAAAAAACCTCGGAATGTGTAGAACGTGACTGTCCATTCCTTAAATGGCGCCCAGTAGAGGCTACAGGACAAATGTAGGACCTATTACTATATAAGCATACGGCTATGACACTATCACTGTTAACCCTAGGCTTTTCAATGCTTAACCAGAAAAGCACAGAATGCCACTTTAAAATGTTGGACCCTAAACTACAGATAATCTGAGTTAAAAAGGTGAATAAGTTATTGAATTCTGGTCATTCATTTTTGTCATAATCTGTGCAATAGTTTTCTGGTCACTAATTCTTCCCAACTAATTAGAGATGACGTTTCTAAAATTGTACCCTGTATTCGGAAATGTTTCTTTACATTAAAAATATATTTCTAAATTACGGAAATATATGTTTGGAATCAACGGATAAGGGCAGTGGAAGCAATTCAGACAATGAGACTGCGCAGTTCATGAAACGATGATTCTATTAGATCATTGGACGTTTGAACAATCAGTCACTTTTCAATCAACCAATGAGATGTGATATAATTGTTGATCCATGACACTATTGGCTGATTGACAAGAAACTGATAAACTGGATAAATCAATCACTTGTAAGAATCCTAGATGTATCAACTGCGTAGTATCAAGGTCCCAATTGCTTCCAGTCACTCTTCGCGCCTGTTTGGAATATCTTAATGAATGCTGAAATATGCATCCAACTACAAGGAACCAAATCAGGCCACGTTAGATGATCGCAATTCATTTCGCTCCTAACCATAGCAGATAGAACTTAATCGTACTCTTTTCATTTACTTTATTGCAGACGCGAAGCGTGAGTTGGAGCAATTGAGACTTTGTACTGCGCAGTTGAAAAATCTGTTATCCTTGGACGAGATTAATTTACCAAATTATATGTTACTTGTCAATCAGCCAATACTGTATGGATCAACAATTGCATCGTAGATCATTGGTTGATTGAAATGTGACTTAGCTCAATCAGCTATTGAATGATCGTTTATTCAATTCTATGCGAATCACCGTTTCGTCAGGTGTGTTGCCACATTGGGTCAATTGCTTACACTTCGCCACTGCTTTACTCTTTTTTTTTAGAAATTTGAAACTTCACAATTGAGTTTCTGATATCAGAGTAAATATTGGGTTAAGATTCTAAAAATTGGTTATTCTTGACCTTTATTTTATTTATGTCTCGTTGATACTTACCATTAATGCAATATTTATATGAAATATCCAAAAACCTACAGTTTTTTTAAATGTTTTCCATTTTATAAAGTTATCAAAATCTATCTTATGAGATTTGATAAGTATAAGCAATGAGTAAAATACGTAATTACGAGGGTTGAGGGATCTAAGATTAAATACACATACAATACTTTTGTATCTCTTATTCTCAAGTCTTGAGAGAAGTGCATGGCAGAAGGGCGGTATTGATAGGCCCCGCAATAATCGCGATGCGGTGGGGCCTCGTAGTTAGGAGGCCTCTAAAAAACCTTTTTTTTTTAACCAAATTTATGGGGAAAATTGATATAGATAATTTAAATTAATAGCCCAGTTTTTTTTTCTTTTCTCTAGCTGTTAACGAATGATAATAGATGATCGTGATCAATCAGTGAATAAAGACGGATCGTGAATAATCAACTTCATTTTTATCTCGTTTTCAAAGAAAGCGAGATATTAGTTTCGCATTGTCGTCTGTCTGTCCGTCTGTAGACAACGAACTTTTTTGTTTACAGAGATGAATTAAAAACTCGTTTGTGTTGGTTAGGCATTGATGAAATATTACGATATGCACTTTTGGAATGTCTCTAAAGTTATAATTACGCCCTCTAGCGGTGGAAAAATTTTAAAATTACAAAAATTCAGCAGAATATTGAAAACGATGTATTTATGCTAGAAATTTCAAATTTGTGTGGTGGTATGTGAAGGTCACGAAATCTCCATTGCTAACAGTGAGATGACCCCTTAGACCCAGAGGGGGTGGAAAACACACCTTTTTAATTTTAGCACATAATTGTTTGTTTTTAGAAATAAAGAAAAAAAAATTTTTGGATTACATAGGAATTGATAAAATATTATGATTCACACTTTTTATGTCTTCTGAAAACTATAATTGCGCCCCCTAACGGTTGGAAAAATTTGCAAATTCCAGAATTTTAAACGAATATTGCAAACGACGTATGTAAGCTAGAAATTTTAAATTTTGATGGTGGAATGTGAACGCCGTAATGTTTTCATTGGCAACAACGAATTTACCTCTTACACAGAGGGGGGGGACACACACAATTTTTTGTTTAGGAGATAACTGTTTGTATTTAGAGATAAATGAAGAAAATCTTTTTAGGGTTAGATAGGAATTTGATTCACACTTTTGGAATCTTTCGAACTCTCTAATTTGACTCTAATGGTGAAAAAGATTGATAATTCTAAGTTTCAAACGAATGTTGCAACGAGGTATTAATGATAGAAATATGAAATTTTGGTGGTGGAATGTGAACTTTTAAAGGTTCGATTGGGAACAATGAAAATGATAATTAGGATTGATTTTAGTTTGATTGGTACTAATGAAATATAATTCGTGTTTTTCAAATATTCGTTGTTTTAATATACACTACATATCTTTACAGATCACTGAAACGATGAAACAACAAAATTGTTGAATTTTACAAATAACATATATAGTATAGAAATTTGAAAAATCAGTGGTAGTTTTTAAGAGATATCCATTGACACTTATAATCTACCCTCTTTTCTGAGAGTAGTGTGGGAACGGATTTTAGATTTAAGAGTTAAATTTAAATCTTTTTAGATTTAAGAATTAAAATACAAATACTTTTATGTTGTATAATTACTAATGAAATACTATTTGCATTTTTTCCATCATCCGCTAGCTCAAATTAAAACTTTTAAGGAATGAAACAGTAGGTAAAGGGAAAACTTCTTTCTGTTTGAACACGAGATTAACATATGCTCCAGAGGCGATATGCGTCCTTCTAGTTCCCTACTAGAAATCCCTCTTTATGTTGAATGCTATCCAGAACTCATTGCCTCTTTAAAACAAAAAAAAAGTTTTATACTGTATAATTTTCTTTTGGATAAGTGTTTTATATAGGTTGAGTTCTTTTATCTCTGAGTGACCTTTTTTGCACACAATGGGCTAAATGGCTAGTTTACAAGGACCCCGAGGGCTCAGATAAGATTGAGGAAGGGGACCCACTGGAATAGCTGTCGGGAGGCACATGGTACCCTTCCCGTTAATGCCATCCAGCGTGTTCTTTAAAGTTCACAGGGTGTGGCTCTCCCGCACATGAGACCACGGATTAACGTCCCATTCGACAGACGACGGCCTTTTCAAGTGCATCGGTGTCCCCTGCTGACCGAATGCAGGAAGGGAATTTTGCCGCGATAAATCCCAACACGGACCCAGCTGGGACTCGAACCTGGGAAATGGAGATTACGAATCTGCTACCCTACCGACTAAGCCACCACCAACTCATTTTATATGGGTATTTAATATAGGTATAAAACTAAGATAATAGGTTTAATCAATACGTATACATTTTTATTTTATGCATAAAAACTGAATAATTTTGGTTTTATGCAAAATATATATGGCTTCTAAAAATTTAAAATGTAACGCAAAAAAATCTTAAAACGAAGGTATCACTACAAAATCTATTTATAAAATTTCAATAATGAAAGCTAATGGATTTTCGCAAATCCCCCCCCCCCTCCGAAACTCTTCTTGATAGCGAGGATACGCCACTGTATGAGAGACCAAGAAACACGTTTGGTTCTTCAAAATATATAGATCGTAAATTGGGGCGCAGGTAATAGAGAAACCTTATTTTTTATCATATGTTTCCTTAAAATGATGGGGTAACTGGTTAAACATACTGTGAACTATATTCACTTAAATGTGGCACTTATATTGTAACGTTGCCCACTGATATGTTATTAATAGACATGTCAGACCTCTGTGGCAAGCAGCTGCTTGAGGGGGTATTTTTTTATTTATTTTTTTTTATATATTTACAGAAAACAACTGCTACAAAGGCTTTGGTGATTCCTTTGCTGAGAGAGCGACCTGGAAAAATGCGAAGGAAAAGTGTTCAAGAATGGGAAGTAACTTAGTGTCTATTCACAGTCAAGAGGAACAAGGTATATAATAATTTGCTAATTTATAAACATTTTGTGCCGTTTTTCATTCGTGCCTAAATATTTCGTGCCGTTTTTCATTCATACCTAAATATTTCGTACCTTTTTTTGAAGAATGTTATGGGCAAGGGAAACAACAAGCAGAACTATTTTTCATCAGAATCAATAACCTTTTCCCAAGAACTAGGTTACAGTTCCTTACTGATAGAATTCCTTGTCCTTTGAACGGGAAAGGTTTTGCAACTCCGTTTCTAATGACTCTCGATAACAGAATTTCTGACTGTAAATGTGATTGTCTAGAGCAGTGGTTCTCAACCTTTTATGCTTCACATACCCCCTGGAAATGTGTATGTAACTGACGTATCACTTGAATAGATAGATAAAACTATAGTTATAGTATAACAATCGGAATAAAACAAAACATATATATATATACACACATTAAATTTTGCATTCAGAAATTACATATATCGATAAACACGAAAAATAACATAAACAATTTAACAAATCTTATAAAATTATAACATTTTACTAGGTAATCAGTGAAGTGGACTTGTTACTAAATCTAGCAACTTTTGATCTCTCACGGCGTACCCCAAAAAATTTTACCGCGTACCTCACGTTGAGAACCCCTGGTCTAGAGACAGAAACAAGTGGCAATCAATAGGACAGATGTCCGGTGATTATGGAGTATGATGAAAGGTTTCCCAGCCAAGTCTGTTTCTCTTGTTTTGGGTGGCACATGCTGTATGGAATCTCGCATTACCTTGGAGAAGCATGACTCCCTTACGTTTTACCAGGACAGATTCTCTTTGCCTCAGCAAATTCGGAACCAATGGTAGCTAGGTAGTCACTGGAAGGAGAGCTATGCACCAATCCCCTGTGATGATGCATAGAACCGGCCAGGCCTAGCACCTAATGTCCGATCCCGCCTTCTCGTGGTGCAGACCGTTAGTACCTTTCAAAAGAGAAACTCTCTTGCGGAAGTGAACGGAAGGGGAGGGCTGCCAGATTAGTGTGGCCTACTGATCTGGACAACTATGGCTACTTTTCTTTTTTTTTCTACTCTGCTGCGGAGTGGTCAACCACACAGGGTCCTGGTGCTGACCCATATATACCAACCTGAACGGAATTATGGCTCAGAGCTTGATTATGGATCCTGATTTTGCTACATTGGTGGGCTTCTGTGGAGGGAAAATCTTCCGCTGTGTTTTCTGTTTGTTTGTGGGTTGACAGCCCGAAATGAATAGATTCACAGATATGTTTATCAGCTGGTGGATAATCCTGAGCAGAGGTCATCGCAGGCACCTGAACCCTTTTCTTCTATTGGCATCGTCAAATTCTACATTGGAGGAAGTCTTCCAGTGTAGATGGCTTTAGCCTTTAGTGGTGGGGGAACTGGTCTTTGCCCCATGTCTGCGATTAGGGGGCTGTTAGATATTGTCGGCATTCCCTCTCTCAATAAACATAGTTTCTTTAAACATCCCACTAACCATTTTCTCTCCATAGGTAGTTGGAATGTGAGGACTCTGCACAGAGCTTTTTCTCTTGATGTACTCACATAAGAATTCCACTATTATAATTTAGATATTCTCGGCTTGCAAGAGACCAGATGGACAGATAAAGGTCAGATTCTTAAAAATAACCTTAAATTTCTCTTTTCAGGGAGGGATTACAATAAGCATCACCAAGGCGTGGGTCTGCTTCTCAGCAGACACTCTAGAGATGCTCTTCTTGGATATGAGTGCATTAATGAAAGGTTTCTTACAGCAAAATTTCAGACAAGCGTTAAAGACTTGAATGTTATCTGCTGTTATGCCCCCACTGAGGATGCCGATGAGGATGAGAAGGATAGGTTTTATGGACAACTTCAGGATATTTTGAATTCTGTCAAGAATGGAGATATTGCCCTTGTTCTTGGTGACTTCAATGCCAAAGTTGGTACTGGCCTGACCTTTGGGGAGGAGTAATAGGCCCTTTTGGTATTGGTAGCTGCAATGGCAATGGGCAACGTCTCCTACAGGTAAGTAAACTCAATGGATTCAGAATAACTAACACTTATTACAAGCACCGCGACATACATAAGTACACATGGGTTTCACCCGATGGGCTGAATAAGAATATCATTGATTATATATTAATTAACAGCAAATGGGTTTGTTCTGTTAGGAATACCAGGTCATATAGGGGAGCTGAATTGGATCTGACCATTTTCTTGTTGGTGAGAGTAATGAGAGTTGGTCGAACACCAGGAGTAATGTGAGTTGGTAAGGCTAGAAGTAATGCTAAACCAATTACTACAAGCCTTACCAACTCTCACACGACTCAGTGTTATTATAGAGAGCTTTCATTATGGTAACTAACTTCTCAGGTATACCATATGATTTCACAATCAACCACAAATTATAACGATCAACAGAGTCGAAAGCCTTTTTGAAATCAACAAAGCTAGCAACCAAAGGTTTCTGAAACTCTAAACATTTCTCAAGAATCTGCCTAAGTGAAAATATCTGGTCCACACATCCCCTACCACTTCTGAATCCACATTGCTCATCACGCAATTGACTGTCAACCAGATTCTTAATTCTATTAAGCACAATCATGGAAAGAACTTTACCGGGAACAGAGAGTAGGCTGATACCCCTATAGTTATCACAAGAACTGTGATCACCTTTTTTGAAAATAGGGATAACAATAGCTCTGGTAAAATCCTTAGGAACCATGCCTTTATCATAAAAGATATTCAGAATTTCAGTCATCCAAGTGGTAACCGAAACATTCCCAGCTCTAGGCATTTCTATAGTAATTTCATCTACCCCTGGGGATTTATGACGTTTAAGTTTAGAAACAGCCAAAATAACTTCAGATTGTGTTATAGAGTCAACATTAAAGCCACCAATGTATCTATCATCATTGCAAACAATGGAAATAGAACTAACCGCATTGTTTATAATATCACTGAAATGCTCAGCCCACCTAGCCATGACAGAATCCTCACCTTCTATAACCTTACCTTGTTTATCCTTCAATCCCTGTATACCTGTCCGTTTTCTACCACACAAAACATTAACTATCTGGTACAGCTCTCTGCTGTTGTGCTGTCTAAATGTTTCATCGGCTTTGTCAGCCAACCCATCAAGCCAAAGATTCTTATCAGCAGCTATTACACGTTTATTAAGTTCTCTGTAATGTTTTCTATTAGGACTAGTAGGTATTGATTAAGGACATTCCTGCAGTTCTTCCTTTCCGAAATAACCTCAAGTGCCTTATCACTCAGATAATTATGTCTCTTCTGCTCCTTTTTTTCCTAAAAGAGTACTGTTAGTGTCCATAAAAGCCTGTTTAAAACGATCGCATTCTTCCTCAATTTCAGTAGTAAGCATACCATGACTGTCATAATGACTAAGTAACCTATCATGGTAAGCTTTGGCTATAACTGGGTCTTTCAGAGCTTCAGTATTAAAAGAAAAAAATTTCAAATCCTAGCACAACACTTCTTAAGTTTAAGTTGCAAGACACTTTTAACAAGAAAATGGTCAGATCCATTTTCAGCTCCCCTATATGACCTGGTATTCCTAACAGAACTAGCCCATTTGCTGTTAATTAATATGTAATCAGTCATATTCTTATGCAGCCCATTGGGTGAAACCCATGTGTACTTATGTATGTCGCGGTGCTTGTAATAAGTGATAGTTATTCTGAATCCATTGAGTTTACTTACCTGTAGGAGACGTTGCCCATTGCCATTGCAGCTACCAATACCAAAATACCTCTCTTACCAACTCTCATTACTTCTGGTGTTCGACAAGGGTGCATTTTGTGTCCTTTTCTCTTTAGCTTGGTTATTGATTATGTTATGCGAAATTCACTTCAAGGGAAAGATTTTGGCCTTAAATGGACTGGAGATAGGAAAATTTCTGATTTGGATTATGCTGATGATTTAGCCCTTTTGGCAAATGATGTTGATGAGATGAACTCTTTCATTCGAGCTGTTGATGAGACTGGTAGTAGAGTAGGTTTGGTTATAAACAGAGAGAAAACTAAAGTGATGAAAATTGGTCAGGCATGCTGTGATTCAGTTAATCTGAATAGTTGCATCCTTGAGCAGGTGTCACAGTTTAATTATCTCGGGAGCTACGTAACAGATACTGGTGATGTGCGGCATGAGATTAACAGACGAATAGGGATTGCTGCCGGGACTTTTAAGAATCTATGGAGAGTGTGGAGAAATAGGCGTATACACCTAAAGACTAAAATTAGACTGTATAATAGTTTGGTTCTTTCTAGGGTTAGTTATGGCAGTGAAACTTGGACACGTTGTAAACAAGATAACAGGAAACTAAATGCTTTTGATTCTAGATGCTTACGCAGTATCTTGGGCATTAGGTGGTTCAACTTTGTAACTAATGATGATGTTAGGCAAAGGAATTTGCAGCCTCCTTTAAGCAGCATATTGTGCAGAGAGAGACTCCGTTGGTTTGGCCATGTTGCCCGTATGAATAATTATAGATTGGCGAATAGGGTTATGAACAGTGTGCCTAAAGGCCACAGAAAGAAGGGGAGACCTAGGATGCGGTGGGCAGACAATGTCAAACAGGACCTTATTAGAATTGGTGTGCAGTGGCCAGATGCAGTTGATGTAGCTCAGGATAGACTTGCTTGGAGAACTAAATTGCACGGTCTGGTTGGACCTCCGTAGCCCATGGCTGCTTGAGGATGATGATGATGATGCAACAGAACTTTCTGTTGGCGGATTGATGGCTTGGACGAATGTGGAATCGGTTCTCCTGATAACAGCTAATGACGAGATCGTTTAGGGTTGTATACTGAACCCAGGCGCGAAGCGTGAGTGGAAGCAATTGAGACCTTGAGACTGCGTAGTTGAGTCATCAGTAATTCTGAATATGATTTACAGAATTATCAGTTACTTGTAAATCAGCCATTAGTGTCATGGATCAAAAATCACATCATAGAGCATTGCTCGATTGAAAAGTGACTGATAGCTGAATTAGAAATGATATGTGAGAATCATCGCTTCGTCAGCTGCGCTGTCTCATTCCCTCAAGTGCTTCTTCTACGCTTTGCGGCTGAACCAGTTTTATATCACACGTAATTAATTGGTCGAGGAAAGTCACGAAGTTGTGAGGGGAAAGCAGTGACATGCAGACGGATAATCTTTTTGGCTTGTTTGCTTCCCAAAACACATGAGGAACCCATTAATTCATTTTATTAATTTTTACAGAGGCTGTGTAAATGCAAGCGAATGGCTTCTTCGTTAACCTTAAAGTTTTTCTCTAAGTTTCTGACATGTTTAGCTAGATTCGAGCGCGACTACAGACCTTAACTGATCATCATTAATGACAGATGTTCATCCACTACGAGGATCATCTTCAAGTGACTCAATATTATTTGTTGGACAGTATCTCCTGACTTCAAATTTTAGAATCATTTCTTGCTGTGCGTTCACCAATTGCATCCTCCCCAAAAGCAGTGCATACCTTGCGAACAGCTGCCGTAGCATGACGCCAGTTTGAGCTCGTAAAGCAAACATCCTAGAATTATTTGTAGACTGGTAACCATTATTCGAAACGTTCACTTGTTTTCATAAATAGTATCTAACCACGAGTTGATACTAACTGAGGCTCTACTAACTGTACTTTTGACTTATATTAATAAATGGGCGCCATCTGCATTTCCTTTTAGAGAACAGTTTTAAAAAAATATTAATATCACGAAACCGGGAGGAACTCTTTTGAACACCTGATACTAGAATTATTGTGGAGGCTGCTTTTGTATAATGTAATATAATTGGCTTTAACAAAACTTTTAACACTTATAAATATACAAATATTAAAACTATATATACAATAGAGTTTGTTTGTGTAACTGGGAATTTCATCTACAGTAGGGATCTTTCCTAATCGGCTGGCTAGATGAGAATTTTTGAGAGTGCCGCGGGCCAGAAACTTACCTATTGCATTAACACTCTAAACTTCCCCCTCACCCCCATGTCCAATATACTAAGTAGACAATATACCTAAACAATTAAATTTTCACACATATATATTTATTCCCAAAAGGAATATGCACTTTTTAAAATTTCATTGAAAAAAAAAAAACTATTATTTTTAATTAAAATTAGGAATAAATGTAGAAGAAATTGAAAGTAAACGACACAATTATGTAAAAAAAAGTGCAGTTGATGGCAAATGACATCAGTTCCACATACAAATATTACTAATTAAGCTGCATTAGAAATATCAGTACTTGCATCAAGAGTCAAAGAAAACTATTAAAATTTCGATGTAAATTGTATAAAGGCATTATATATCAGCAGTAACTTCATCCATACTCCTTGATTGCGATGCTGTGGGATAAAAGGTTATCAATTCTTCTCTGGACAAAGCGTACAAAAGCTGGTTGCAGGCACTCCTTTACAAATTCGCCATCAGAATTATTTTTATAACACTTCACAATGTCCTCACTAGAAACAAAACTTTCACGCACAATAGCATCGCAGTCTTGAGGCCTTTTGGTAAATAAAGTGTTTTGCGTGCTTGATGTTGCCAAATGTTTTTCATTGTTTCTTTTCCATGTTGGCCTCGATAACCTTCATAGGTAGAGTTATTCTGATGTAGTCTAGTTGAGTAACAGCTGAACTCTTTCGCGAACTACATATTACTTTTGGGAATCCCTGTCTACACCTTTGTCCAAAGTCTGTCATATGGGTCATGTCATCGAAAATTAAAATTAGATTATTAAATGAATATTTTCAAAAACAGTGTAAAGGTAAATTGGGAAAGAAAGAAAATTGTTATTCCACAAAAATGCTTGAAAAATAAAAATTTAATTATTTGTTGGGCAATATTCGCGGGCCTCTTGGTTGAGCCCCATGGTTGATCTACAATTTCATCTCATTGCAACTAAGTGCACTGTAATGTTTTCGACCCTAGATAAATTAGTTCTCCACAAAAATTTGTTGTGAAACGCATTACCATTGACAACTTGGCGGATGGATAACGTACTATTCCATTCACCTTTCAAGTTTCCATTCATGACGTAGACGATGGCAGCTCCCACAGAACTTTCGGATGCTTGTGGAAGATTCAGTCCCGACACATGGCAACTAGCAATCCGAACTCTAAACGCTATTTATCCAGAACTAAATAAGAACATGATCAAATTCTGAATCGATCGGTCGAATACCTGCGGGATTACGAGGAGTCGAAAATTTCCGCGCGGCCAATTTTTACGCGGAATTTTTAGTAATGTCCGCGCACACGTTACAAATACACCTGATATTCTGAGTTATTATATCAAATCTCAAGAGATGCCGGGCAGTTTGCTAGCAAGGTAATAAAACTAGTATTTCGTTCCGACATGTAAAAAAATTCTACAAGAACCCTATTAACTAATATCACTAGTGAGTTATGTTTTTCTTTTTAGTGTACTGGCACTATGGGTAAAAAGTCAAAAACGATATATAATGTCTCACTGTTCCTACGTTGATATTTATTCTTATTTATTTTCTCATTCTTTCCTATATTAATTTTGCTTATTTCTCGCAATTACTCGTATCATAACTCTATTTATCACTTTTATTAATACGATTTGCCTTGCTCACAATTCCAAATGTCAATTTCGTCTAAATTTCAATGTTTACGCTTTTTATAAAAAAAAAAGAGTTCCATGTAATGGCACAGGATGAAATCTATCATCATATAATATGGTAAGCCCTTTATTATCCAAGTATATTTAATACAGAGACAGTTTAGATCTTGGTGTTTGACAGATCAGTCAAATGAGACCAAGGCCAGTGACTCATGATTCGCCCCAAGAGACTGTACTGTAGTCCTAGTTGTTCATATCTACGATTCACCTTAGGAGAGGACTATACTGAACTAAACGACTGTACAGTTAAGTTGGCCCTAGAAATATTAGTGACTATCAAAGTATCTTAAAAACCTTTCCTCAGTGACACACTTAAATACATGTACTATTCATGGAATACAGTTGTTTCACAAAAACAGTTATTAAAAATAATATGAAATGTTCAACATAAAATGTTAAGTAACGTTAAGTGAATATGAATATGTGTAATCTGTTCTGTCTCCTGTTGAAATTAGACCTTGTCTTGTTCAGTCTCTTGTTGAAATTAGACAATACGAACATAATATATTTACTATAATCAGAAATTTAGTTGCAGTTTTAAAAAATCATCATCGTACTGGTAAATTGTTTACCGATATTCATGTTTTAATCAAACGTATTTTAAAGTATTTGAAAGCAAAAGATTTTAAATCAACTTACAATCGTATATTAATTTATCCAATTACTATTTGGCCCTGTATTTCGACTATACGTTTATTCTTCGGTTACGTTTCTCTCTCTATTCTTACCAGATCAGCAACGAAGCGTAATGAAAGTAATTGAGACAATGAGAGTGAAACGATGATTCTCTTAGATCATTGACTGTTTGAGCTATCAGTCACTTTTCAATCAACCAATGAGCTGTGATGTAATTGTTGATCCATGATACTATTGACTGATTGACAAATATCTGATAATTCAGCAAATCAGTCACGTGTAAAAATCATAAATGTATCAACTGCGCAGTCCCAAGATCTCAAATGCTTCCACTCACGCTTTATCAGATATAAATATGTGTGATATAAGGAAACGTTTCGAGGCATTCTGCAGTGGTATTGATAAAACAACGAGAAATTTCAAGGTTGATGAATTTCTTACCTAAAACAAAATATATCGCCTCGGGTACATCAAGCCACTTGAATGTTTAAATTAATATCCAAAATTAGCTGTACCTTGGCTTTACTGTAATCCCCTGCATGAAATAAATTATTATTATTATATAGAAATCTAGTTTTCAAAAAGAAGTGAGTGAAGTTTTTCTTTTACCTACTTTTTTCACTCCTAAAAGTTTTTATTTAGGCTAATGGATGATGAGGGGTAAATGCAATTAGTAGTATTTTATTAATAATTATAGAACATGATATTTATTTGTCTTTTATTTTTAAATTAAAAAAATTGCCTTTCTGACATCCATCTGAGAAAAGGGGCAGATTATTGCTATCAGCGGAATATCCATTGCCCCTCTAGAACTGGAATTTCAAATTTCTACCATAAACAGAGCACTTGCAACATTCTTTAAAAGTTTTGCCGTTTTTATATTTAGTGGTCTCTAACGATATAAACTAAAACTTCTTAAATATTTGAAATTTGCGAATTATAATATTTTGTCAGTACAGTCAGTTCCAATTTCGTTAACATCAATCGCAGATCGCCACGTTCAGTGATGTGTAGTCTGTTCCTCTTCTTTGACAGTAAATTAGCTACTGCACTGAATCCACGCTCAGTCATATAGGACGAAGGAAATGCGATTAAAAACTTCTGTACTATTGCCCACAATCCAGGGTAGAGAACTGGTATTGATTTTTGAAGCCAGAAATCTTGGTATCCATGTTTGAATTTTACTTTGAGTGCTTCGTTAGTCGTGAGTTCTATAAGTTCCTCTTCCAAATTTGATGATTCTTCAGTATCTGTTTGCGAAAGTATCTAAAACCCAACTCGGTATATTCATGTCTAAAATATCTTGGAAACGCTCCGTAAAATCAACATGAAGTACTTCCAAGTGTTGGCAGTAAGTAAGTAAATCTTCCGGTTTTCCAGAGACTGCTGATAATGTGGGAAAGTGGTTCTATTCACCTCTACCTAGATTTCGTTTGAATAGAAGAAGTTTTCCCGCAAAAGCAGCTATGACATTTTTTATTTTAATTAAATTCAACTCATCACCTTGCAATTGTAAATTAACTTGATTAAATATTTTAAACAGGTCTGTCAAATAAGCGATGTCATTTTTTGACGTAATCAGGTTTTCGCGCAATTTTTCGTCTCTGTCTTCAAGAAAGTCCAGTACTTAGTCAAATAGATTGAAAAAACGATTCAGACAAACACCTTTAGAGAGCCAACATACTTCTGTGTGCAGCAGCAAGCGATTGTAATCTTCATCATTTTCATTACAAAGCTTACCAAGCAATCGGTCATTCAATGAATTTCTTCTAATCTTATTGATTGCTTTAATAACGTAATGCAGCGACGTATGCAGACGTTTGGTAGTGGATGACCAGAATCACCAGGAAGACACCACAGAATAGAAGAGATAAAAAGGATGTCACAGAAAATTCCATTAAATTTAGTTATTTATTTGAACGCCCCTCTTGACTGCCTCAACGCCACCCATTTGCCTCTGGATCCGCTACCGCCCCCATGGAAGGCTCCAGCGCCCACTGGTGGGCGGTATCGCCCCCGTTGGGAATTTATGTCTTAGATCATTAGCTGATTGAACTATCAGTCACTTTTTCAATCAACCATCGATCTCTGACGAAATTTTTGATCCATGACGGTATTGCCTGATTGAAGTTACCGATAATTCGGTAAATCAATCACATGTAAGAATCACAGATGTCTCAACTTCTCAGTCTAAAGGTCTCAGCTGCTTCCACTCAGCCTTCGTGTCTAGTCAGTAACAATCCAACTAAAAGGAGTGTTCAAATCATCTATTAAAACAAAACAGTGGCGTTTCTCACCTACTCTAGACGTAAGGGGTCAACTAATTGCTGCTAATTATAATTTTATGACTTTCACATTCGACCAACAAAATTTCATATTTCTAGGTTTCAAAAATCATTTTCAATATGTGTTAAAAATCTTGGAACTTTCGATTTTTTCCAAATTTAGAAATTTCGGAAAGTGCTAATTGTAATACTTATCATTGCCTATCCCACCGAAATAGAGTTTTTAACTTATCTCTAGAAACCAACAATTATCTCTTAAAGCAAAAAAAGTTGTATTTTCGAAATGCCCCTTGGTTGTGTGGTCATATCATTGTTACCAATTGAAACTGTATGACCTCTATTATTCCACCATGGAAATTTATTTTTTCTAGCATGAATACATCGTTTGTAATATTCATTTTAAATATTGGAATTTTCAACTTCTCCACCATGAGATGTCGCAATTATAGCTGTAGGAAGGTTCCGAAATTGCGAGTTGTAATATTTTATCAATACCTAGCCAACCCAAAGAGAAATTTTAATTTATCTCTAACAAGAAATTATCTCTTAAAACAAAAATTTGAACTTCCCATCCTTTCTCCCCGGATCTAAAGGTCAACTGATTTCTGCCAATGGAAACTTCATGAACTTTCAGGATTGTATTTACTTTAATACATCATAGGTTAAACAGAACCTGAAAACATAGCATAGCTGTGATAATTAATAGAAACAAATGAATTACACAAACATTACACCTTAACTGGCTTCGTGGTTAGGAAACCGTTGCAGCAACGAAGACTGTGTGTTGTGTTAGCTCTAACTGAGGCAGTGGACAATAGTGACTTCGATCGTGTAAAAAAACGTTTTCGTGGGAATCATAAATTTGTTGAACTGGCGTGGTCATTATTTTAAAAGGTAGCTAATAAATTGTATATGTCAGGAAAATGATGAGCGGGGTAGTCGCATAAAATATCACATACTGTACAATATGTACAACACATTTATTAACTATAGTATTTACAATTAACAGTAAAATTACATGCTCGACCTTCCACTAAGGCCTCGTACTTGACAACAATCTACGGCTGGCTACCTCGCCTAGCCATACACAAAAGTAGAATGACACAGGAACAAAGTCTTATCTTCGCTCCTTTTCTCAGGGTGGTCACGTGGTCTTTTCCATGTAAAATGGCAATAGTGAAACGTATGCCGATACCCGTCTATCAGGGAACGATTGATGGTCCTTGAGCAGCCTCATATCCTATCCGAAGGCTCTTGGCTTCGCTACGGGTGAATGGAACAGACTCGCATCATCTGTCCGTTACAGATCTTAATAGGTTTCTCCTTGTATGAGAAGGCCTGTAAAGCTAGGAGTAACTTCTAGGATTCTTCTCTGTCTGTATGTCGCAAATGAAAACAAAGTGCTCCAAATGAGAACTAAGATGCTCCAAACAGGTTTCATGTCTACGATACAGATTGTCAAATATTTCCTGGACGCAGAGAAGTGGTATTTAGAGCACTACAAACAGGATACTGGTCTTTATCGATTTCAAATGGTACTGGAAGGTGATAAACGTTTTCTTCAGCTTTCACCAAAATGTTAGGCAGGGTAAAGTCGAATGGATAATCTTTCCCTCTGGAGGTGAGATATTTCCGAAATAAGAAAGCTGCTGGAGGTCCTGTGATATGTTCCTAGCTATATGCAGAGCGGGAGTATCTCAGTAGGTATAGCGCCCAAGCTCTTAATTTGCAGTTCCCTGGTTCGAGTCCCACCTTCGACAGCTTTCAGGTTTATCTCTACAAAAATCCCAACCCTGCTATAGGTCAGTCACCAAAGAGCTTGGAAAACCGCCATCCATCAGATACAACTTAAAGCTGTCGCTTCGTGCACGGGAGAGATATACACTTCGCACGTTAAAGAACATACTGGATCGCCTTGACGGAAGGCTACCATCAGTGTCCTAACAGCTGTCCAGTGTTATAACGATTCGTCTCCCTAAATTTCTCGGAGCCCTCGGATCCTTGTAAACTGGACAATGTGTGCCAAAGTGTGCTGCTCAGAGGTAAAGCAACACATCCCAACCTAGTTACATGCGCTGTAACTCCACCTTATTGGAACCATTGTATACTCAAGGATAAATTTCTTGCTTGGCAGAAACAGCTCAATCAACAACATTTACCCTGATTATCTTCGATGGGTGATCTCAGAGAACATAATTCAAATTTAAGGGATTTCTTACCCCTTCATCTGAGAAATGCATAATGTTCAGTGACTTTAGGAATGACAAGTGATGAATTCAGAATTAAATTAAAATGTAAACTATAAAGAATGGGTCAGAATGGCTTTGGGTGATGAAATTACCACTCTATATAGTCCTAAAAACAAATTTATGAGCATTGATAATTAAATTTCGCAATATTCCCAAATTAAGGTAGAATAGACCAAGGTCTTTTATGATCTTCAGTGAACTAAGGTCAGTTAAAATTAGAGGTGAAGCATAGTGGAACAATTGAGACTTACATAGTCTGCGCAGTTAACGAAAGAATGATTCTCGCAAATCACTGACTGACTGAGAAATCAGCCACTTTTATATCAACCAACGATCTATGATGCAATTGTTGATCTATGACACTAATGGCTGATTTACAGTAACTGATAAATCTGTAAATCAATAATCAGAATCGTTGATCTCAAGGTCTCAATTGGTTCCACTCACACTTAGCGCTTGATTAAGACTATATCCGGAAATGACGCACAACACCGTGACTTTCTTGCTTTCATAAGGATATTTCAACACCTCGTCTGGCCATTGGAAACTCAGGAACTTTACCTTCGGCTTGTTGTTCTATCTCTTCAACAACACATCGGGTTTATTAGAAAACCACCAGACATTGGAGAGAAAGATATCGTCTTCCTAACCATTAGAAAAGAAACTGTCGTTTCCCTAGACATTACAGAGAAAACTTTCATCTTCCTACAGTTTTCCTAGACATTACAGAGAAAACTTTCATCTTCCTAACCATTACAGAGGAAACTATCGTCTTCCTAAACATTACTGAGTAAACTATCGTCTTCCTAAACATTACAGAGAAACCTAACGTCTTCTTATACACTCCAGAGGAAACTATCGTCTTCCTAAACATTACAGAGGAAACTATCGTCTTCCTATAAACATTACAGGGGAAACTATTGTCTTCCTAAAGATTACAGAGGAACCTATCGTCTTCCTAAAGATTACAGAAGAACCTATCGTCTTGCTGAAGATTACTGAGGAAACTATCGTGTTACTAAACATTATAGAGGATGTCGTGCCCACGTTTGTTTTAAAATGTGGACACGACTGTTGGCGCACAAGGCCTCAGACGCCATTATTTTGATAACTAGTGCCAACCAACCTTGCCTACATTTTGGCACCCATCTCGACCAGAAAAGAATATCACCGGCGGTGCGGACCCATACAACGTTGTCCGGTGCTCCTCAGATGGCGAGTGACACGTGACCGCCAAGGTAAACAACTCTTGCCTGAGGTGCCGAAGATTCACACCTCGGCCTACGTAGGACAATGAGAAATGCCCGCGCGGAGTTTTGGGTGACCTCCCCCAGGGAGCCAACGTTGAATAAAACTGAGTGGACACAATTTCAAAGCCGCTTCTTTTGTCAAAAAATACTCATCTCTAAGCTGGAAGGAGGAAGAGGTGTCGAGTCGTCTCCAGTCAAGTAAAGGAGCCGAGCTGGACGTAAGCTTGCACGCGAGGTGTAGCAAGGACCGTTAACTACCTATAGCGTACGAACTCCGAGCAGTGACTGGACAACGGTGATGCCTTCACCTGTGATCCGTCTGCATAGAACTATGTAGAGTCAAAGTTCATTCTGGTTTGGCAATGCTTCTCCCAATTGTGCTTGTGTAAGATTGCGCTGCCTATCGCCGTTGCCCTGGTCCCGGATGAGACTAACAGACTATTTAGTGTCTATTCCTCCATTGAGCATTAGCTCGACGGATTAACTTTAAATTGGCTTATCGCCGCCGCTCTACGTTCCTTCAAAGGGAAAGAGTCCGCGCTAGAGGCGCCTGCCTGCAATTGTCAGAAGGTTTATGCTTGAATGTGTAACTCACTTAGAAACGATTTGTTGAATAAATGATGTTATTTGTTATCTGTGATTTATCTTGATGCTTTATGATTATTGATATTTGTCTGACGAAGTAAATGGTGATATTAGAGCCTGCCTCAGTTTGGCAAAAAAGAAATATATACGACCACTAGTACGAAAGGCTACCAAATGGCTGGAACCACAATATAGGTACGTCCCTCACCCATGACAAGGATCCTATCGTCTTCCAAACATTACAGAGAAAACTAATGTCTCCCTAAACATTTTCTAGGAAACTATCGTCTTCCTAAACGTTATAAAGTCTGAGCACAAATATTTTTGTGACCCATCCAGTTATCTCAGCTTCTGTTTAACTTGCAAACGGTATGATGATGGTAGAAAAGTCCGCAACTCATGATCAATTCTCTCCATTGATGTTCTGTTTATAGCCAGTTCTTTCGATATTTGTAATCAACTTTTCTTTGGTGATCTGTAAATTTTGTAAAGCATCTTCCCAATGTGCTCGTTGGCTAGGGTTTTACGTTTTCGTCCCGAAGACTGCTCCATGGAGATACCAGTGTTCCAGTTTTCTCAGAATGCCTTCAGTAGTAACAACAACATTCGTTTAATTGGAGATGGTTTATTATCCTTTTCTTCACAATGCTCAAGTGGCATTTTCACACATGGTCACATTTCCGTGACTAGTCATAATGTACGAATATAATGTTACTACAACAAAGATTTGTTGTATAAAATACATACAAAATTTTCACGCAGTCATGGGATACGAAGATCCAACCAGACTGTAATTTTCCTTTCCAGACGTGTCTGTTCTGAAATACAGCTACAGCCTTTGGCAACTCTAGGCTAATTCTAGCAAGGTCCTGTTCGGCATTTTCTGCCCATCGCATCCTAGATCTTCCTCTTTTTCTGAAACACTTAAGCACACTGCCCAAGATCCTATTGCCAATCTGCAGCTATGCATACGAGTAACATGGCCAAACCAAAACAGCCTCTCTCTGCACTATATGTTGCTCAAAAGAGGCTGATGACTCCTAACTTCATCATTACTTATATACTATATTTTATAAATATTAGTAAGTTTTCTCAAAATTTATTTCAACATCGCAAGGCCATTACATCGTCTGACGGAGAACGTTCATATGGACCACCGAACGTGAAGTAGTTTTCCAACAATTGAACCAAACTATTTCCATGGCACCAGTGTTGGCATATCCACAAGCTGGTAAGCAGTCCATATCAGATACTAACGCAAGTAACACAGGAGTTGGTGCTGTATTTTCACAACAAGAATAAGGAAAAGAAAGAGTTACTGCATATTTTAGTAACAATTTATCTAAACCAGAACGAAATTATTGTGCCACACGAAACGAACACTTAGCTATAGTAAAAGCAATAGAACATTTTTATCGTTATCTATATGGCCAGATATTTCTCATACGTATTGATCATGCTGCCCTCAGTTGGTTATTATACTTTTCAAAAATCCTGATGGACAAACTGCCAGGTGAAATTAGCGGTTGCAAGACTACAATATATCCATTGAGCATCGAAGTGGCAAGATACACAGGAATGCAGATGCCCTTTCCAGACGTCCATGTATTTACAACTGTAAGCAATGTTATAATGCAGAGTTGAAATATGGTAATAAAGGTGTAGTGCCCATAAGACAAATAACATCGACACAAGAAACAGTGATACTCCTAATAACTGGAGCCCAACAGAAATTTGAAAGGCTCAACTAGACGATGAAGATATAAGGCTAATAATAGATTTGATTGAAAAATCTGAGGTAAGACCTAATTGGGAGAAAATCTCGAGGTATGTAACAGTTGCACAGATGATGGTAGATAACTTGATTAGTAGCCATGGATTACCTTTACAACTCCACTCAGACCAAGGACGGATTTTCGAATCCATATGGCAACTGTTAGGCATTCAGAAAACCAGAACGACTCCCCTACATCCTCAGTCGGATGGTATGATTGAGAGATTTAATAAGACAATTGCATAACATCTAGCATTGTTTGTCGACGACCATGAATGTGACTGTGATCGCTATATACCACTCTTTTTCTTGTCATACAGGACAGCAGTGCACCAAACAAATGGATAGACATCATTCATGATGCTCTTTGGAAGAGAACTACGTCATCCCTTTGACCTTTTACAAGTTCAGAGATAAGCAAATCCTATGTCCACTCCACAGTACGTACAAGATTTACTATAACGACTAGAGGAAATCCACTACTCCCTCAGACATAACATCAACTTGGCAAGCGAGAGAAGGAAATCGAAGTACGACAATAATACAAATGGAACCGTTTTCGATCGAGGAGAGCTTGTTTGGCTATACAATCCACATAGAGAGAAGAGACTTTCTCGAATTTCAGAAACCTTGGAAAGGTCCATATATGGTAGTTAACAGGATTAACGACGTAGTGTATCGCATTCATCGACTTCCGATTACAAAGTGCAATGCGGCTCCAGTAGATCGTTTATCCCTGTTTCATCGAAAAACTGAAGAAGTTTCGGAATCCAGAACTGTTCGGGACGAACAAGATCTCAGGAGGAAGCAGTGTTACGACAGATGAATATACGAAGCGGCAATATGGTAGTGTAGCAAGCAAGCTGACCTTAACTTCTCTTTAGGAAGAGTTAATCGTCTGGTGCGTGGTGAATTTAATATGCAAAATGAATTGGTAAAGTTAAGTTTCGGTAATTTACAGATTTATTCTCAAAGAAAATTGTGACACTTACTGAATGTTGTAAAAATTTTCCATTATACTTTGAAAAGCGATTGTGAGAATTGTAATACTATTTGTGGTATTAGTAAATAATGTGAAGTATTATTTTGATGTTTAATTTTCTTACTGATGGAGATAAGGATTTGTGTTACTGTAATTTATTTTACATTTGTGGTTTTCATATTTTGAAATAATTTAGCTCATTTATGAACTTTGCTGAACATTCTTTGGTACTCACGCTCTGGCTTTCCTATTAAAAATTCATAACAATATATAACCAGGCGCGAAGCGTGAGTCGAAGCAATTGAGACCTTAAGACTGCGCAGTTGAGCCATCTACGATTCTAACAGGTATTTACCGAATTATCAGTTGTTTGTCACTCAATCAATAGTGTGACGGATCAATAATTATATCATAGATCATTGATTGATAGAAAAGTGACTGAGAGCTCAATCTGCCAATGATCTACGAGAATCATCATTTCGTCAACTGCACAGCCTCACTATCTTAATTGCTTTCACTACGCTTTGTCACTGATATACAGTATGTGTATATATGATCTAGAAGATACTCCCTCACACTTTAAGGACGAAGATAATCTAGTAACGTTACATAGCTTGTTCTGATTTTTCATACAGTATAAAAACTCTTGCACAAGGCCATGCTTGTTGACTTAGTAGTCAGGTACACAAACCATTATAGCAGGTCGTCAACACTTAAAATGTCGGTGTCTTATTTATCACCAATTTTTTTTCTTAGAAAAATATTTAACAGAATTATGCTTGTACTGTAATGTATCTATGACATTAACTATGTGTTTGCGTTTATGAAATAATCAATCAGTCAAGCCATCAAGTGTTAGTATGAGGTGGTCGGAGATTGTTGGCTTTCCCCCCAAAAGAATGCAAAGTTCCAAAGTTGTTATCCTAGTTTGTAGATTTTTTTCAGTTACCTCTCACAACAATTTACATGCTTGCACTGTTTCGTCTTCATTTTAATTGAATAGAAAACATTTAAATTTTATTAATTAAAACCTGCTCTTTTATATCAAGTACACTAAAAATTTTCCCTTTTCCTTTAAAATTAAATATTGTTTGAAAATATGTTAATTAAAATATGTAATGGTAAATTCAAATATTATGTATACTACTTAAACATAATATTAATGAAATGTGTAAGAAAAAAATTCCCAAAAAATATTTCGGTGTACCAAACGTGGCATACCGAAAGTAGTTTTACCATCGACTTAATGTTATAAATCGAAAATGTTATTTTAAAAATAAAACTTCGGCCATAAGGCATAGAAAAATAGCATCACAGAGTGAAATAAATATTTTTTAAACTCTGATATTTTTTTCACAATCCATAATCAAACGAAATGACCAATTATTAAACTCATCAGATACGTAAACTATACTTAGTATTAATGTGAGTTCATGCAGTAAAATAAAGCAAAATTGTGTAAAACATATATGTGTCATTCTAAAGGATTATTTCTCTTCGAAACATAAATTGCGAATGGTAAATAAAAAAGAGTGTTAAGGCATTTTTCTATGCTTCAGCTAGAAAATGTTTAATTATCTTATTTAATTCTCAATACGAACTTTGCTGTAGCGAATTTTCGTTTCTTGATATCGACTTTAGTACAATTTATAAGCATTGTATTAGCAAAAATTCTTAAATTGAGACTTCATGCATCGAAGAATATCTGATTAATAAAATTTATCTCAATGTATTAAACTCTATATTAATTAAAACATTATTAATTATTAAACCTAAATTAAACATTAATGGTAATAAATTGATATAAAATAATTCTAATAATTTATTATTACATTAATAATTATCTTACATGATTAAATATTTGTACAAGTGACTATTTTCTCAGATGGTAATTTTTTTTCAAATTTTAAAAATTTTCTTTATATTGCCCCTCTCCAATCGTTTTTGCTACCCCTCTCTGTTCTTATGTACTACTACTACATTTGTCACACCTTCCACTTTTGTGCTAGAGAACTAGTTAAAAATAAAGTAAAGTTTCAGTGGTTTTATCCTTCATGTATATTGTTCATAATCCTTAACCCTTTAAATTTTAGCAAAAGGTCATCCCGTCAAACCTTAAACTTTCCAGTTTGCAACGTATTTGAGGCGAGGAAAAGTTTATTCTGGAAGGAAAACTGTAGAACAAAGCAGGAATCAGAAGAGTAGAGCGTGGTCTAATGTTAACTAATTTTCCTTCGAAGCAGATGCAATGCTGTCTCATCCTTTCCAATTGGCAGCATTGCATCGTTGTTCCCAACTTCAAAATCGAAAGTTCCGTATTCCCGAATGTTATTTCTCAGCAGTTACTATTTAATACACAGAAAATGTGGTACACAGACACGAACCTGGGGTATGTGCGTGGGAAATAATTTTCTAATTATTTATACATTGATGTTTATATCTAATATTTCCAAGTTTCTATTTTGCATGTTATTATTTTCATGACCGAACACATTTGTGTGAATTAGTTTAAATAACTTCTTTTAAATTGTTTTTCAGATTTTTTATATGAACGACTTCTGGTTCTGCCGATAAGTTATGTGTGGATTGGACTTCACTATAATCGAAGCGTTTTCCGATATAGATGGTGTGACGGTTCTGTCCTGAACTATGAGAATTGGAATATAGGCGAGCCAACGTCATTTGAGATACCAGAGGTTCAACTTTATAATTATGCAAAATATATTACAGATCAATTGTAGTCACTAGATTTTGAATCCTTTTAAACGACAATAATGTTAACATTATTCTAATGTAATTTACAGGTAAAGATCACAAACAAAAAATAACTGTAGTTTGAAACATATTCCAGAAAACTGGATTTCGCACCTACACAAAGCCGTAACTATATTGCAAGATCTCTAAGAAATAATGACAATATTAATTAAACCATTCTTTTTTATTGTAGTGGGTGTGAATGGGAGGTCAGAAATATAAATATTTTATAGGTTATATCATTTTCCATGTCCCAAGCTTTTATATTGCCTTCTTTACATTGCTTCTTGCTTGTGTGTTGCTGGTCAGTTTGCAGATTTATCAAAACAGTTTCTTTGGTTATTTCCTTTACATTTCAACTACACCCTCAATAATGTAATTATTTTATACATAATAGTGAGTTTGATTGTGTTACATGGTACTAAGTTCATATGCAAATATTATTCTCCGACGTGCAACCCACGACGTATGTGTGACTCAACAAATATACAAGTTAGGCTTTGTGAGTATGAACAGTGCGATATGCACCAAGTACATACAGGTTTGGAAAGGGTCCATCGTTGCCCTTTGCGACGCACAGTGTTCTGACCTACAAATTATAAAGATGTAAAAGCCAGAGGATTTAGTAGTTGTCGAAATGCATCTATGTACAGTGGAACTTGGTTATAACGAGCACCAGGGGACAGACAAAATTTACTCGTTATAACTTAATCACTATATCAGTGAGGAGTTAAATCTATCTCCTATTCTGTTTAATTCCCAATATCTCGATAAAAGGATAGATTCAAAAGACAAAAGAAATATTAGAGAGAGAAAAATAATATAATCATTACCTACATATTATTTGCATTAATATGCTTGTATAGGCAACAATACATTTAATATTAAACACAATTTATTTATACGTAATTTTAAAACAATACACTTATACTAAGCACAACTTATTTTTCCGTAATTAAAAACAATATTAATTAATAATAAACACGATTTCAATTAGTCTTTTTATTTATGAATCTTAAAATTGAAGTTTGTTTTAACATTTCACTTTGATATTTTTCGAAATTTCCCATAAAACACTCAACGCATTAAATGTCTCATTATTTTCTCAGTTCCTTCAAAAATATTTTGACCAATGTGCAATGTTTCATCGACATTTGTAGGCTCGCATTTTGTTAATTTTTCTTTTTAGTTAGTAGACATGTTTTCTATGGAAGGGTTCATTTCTAACTGATTTTACAGTCGCGGCTTTGTGTAAATTTGGGGAGCAGTGCAGGAGGCTAGACACTAAGAAGGTAGGTAGAGTGGAGAGGGTCCCTAAAGACAAGGTTATGTCATAAATCGGCCCAAATTCCGATGTGGTCATAAAGGCTAAGTCACCCATTTCGTTTTCGTCTATTCCAAGAATTGGGTACTATTTCCGACTACCCGAGCAATTAAGGAAGTTTGAACATGTTTCCAGAGTTACAAAATTTGTACGGTATATCTAAGTAGTACATTGTTATAAAAGTGAACAATTGTATGGGAATGCGTATAAATTGAAACCATTTCAGCCGTGATCTCTAATTTCCTTGGTGCGTACAATCAAGTTTCACTGTATATGGTTAAGCAGTGAATAGGAGATAGATTCTCGGAAGCCTTTGAAAGTACATTACAAAAGTGTTGTGCACACACAAAACGTACACCAGATATTATGAAAAAGGTATGCACAATGGTTAGTGGACAAAATCCTGTAACCCAGAGAACGGCCGCCAAAGCCACGAAAGTGTCCCAGTCGACTTTGCACAATATCATCTAAGACAATCTATGCTTACAGCACACCTCTAAGTCGTGTTGTCACAATTTGCTGCCTCGCCAGGTAACGGAACGGTGTACCTTTTGCTACAAGCTGTATGAAAGTTTTCTGGCGGGTGACATTTTGGCAAGTGCAAAACTGTAGTTTCATTGGAAGAAGGTTGCGCCTTTACCTAGACAATGCATAGGTTTCTCATGGTCACTGCTGGGTACAGCTGTAACAAGAAGTTGCAAATCGTAGAATAGAATAAAACGCCAAAATGAACTCCTTTTCCTATTAGACAAATGTTCTTGAGGCAACATAACGCGGAGCATTAACTACCTTGTATGGTACGGACGTCAACGCCGTATATTGTATTAAGACAAAGCTTCGATTCATACCTCAGCATATATGCGCACATACACCGAAGAGCCAAAACATTATGACCAGTGCGTCTTTATGAAAATCGAAGCAACTGCAGGTAAACAACAGTGCGTGTGAAGGTCATGAAACGGTATAAATAACATCTGATACTGAGCTCTGTTAATCAGTATTATTCCTGTTCTTGAGATGGGAAAGGTAGCGGACTTAAGTGAGTTTGACAAAGGTCAAATTGTAATGGCCAGAGACTGTGTCGGAACATTTTCGAGACGGCAAGGCTTATGGGGAGTTCACAGTCAGCCATGGGTAGTACCTTCAAAAAGTGGTCCGAAGAGGGAAAAGCCACTGAGCCTCAGCAAGGTGTAGCAGACCACGGCTCATCGATGCTAGAGGTGAGTGAAAGCTATCCTGTATGGCTCGAGCCAACAAAAAAGATATCGTGGCGCAACTCGCCCCTAATTTGAATGCTGGTGACGAGAGTAATGTGTCATAACATACAGTATATCGAACCTTGCTGAAACTAGTGCTGTGTAGTCGCAAGCCACTCTGAGGGCCCATGCTAATCTCGGTTCACCGTCGAAAGAATCTACAATGGGCACATGATATAAAAATTAGATCTTGAATGGTTGGAAGAAAGTGGTCTGGTCGATGAATCTCGTTTCCTGTTTCACTATGTGGATGGCCAAGTACGTATGCGTCGTTTACTTGAGGGAGTGTTGGCACCAGGATGCACCATGGGACGAAAACATGTCTGTAGAGGAAGTGTAATACTATGGGCAAGTTCTGCTGCAAAACCCTGGATCCAGGTGCAGAAAACTATGACGTCTACCAGCTACCTAAACATCATTGCAGACCAGGTACATCCTTCATGGCAACGGTATAGTCCCTATAGTAGTGCGTTCTGTAAGCAGCAAAATACGCCATGCCATACTGCCCAGATTGTTCGACAATGGTTCGTGGAACATGATGAAGACTTCTAGTTATTGCCAGGTATTTCCACCAAACTATTATACAACCTAATTTTAGTCTTTAGGTGTACAATCCTATTTTTCACACTCTCCATATATTCTTAAAAATCCCTGCGGCAATCCCTATTCTTCTATTTATCTCTTGCCACACATCACTAATATCAGTTACAAAGCTCCCAAGATATTTAAACTGAGACACTTTCTCAAGAGCGCAACCATTCAAAGCAACTGAAACACCACCTGCCGGTCGATTTTCATCACTTTAGTTTTTTTCTCTGTTTATCAACAAACCTACTCTATTACTAGTCTCATCAACATCCCTAATGAACGAATTCAACTCATCAACATCATTAGCAAACAAGGCCAAATTATCTGCATAATATAAATAAGAATTTATGAAACCTCTAGACCAATAAATGATAAAATCTTTCTATTGCAAAGAATTTCGCATAACATAATCAATAACCAAACAAAAGAGAAAAGGGGACAAATGCTCTCTTGAGTAACTCCACTAGCAATGCTAAACCAATCGCTGCAAAACGTACCAAATCTCACACACGACTCAGTGTTATTATAGACAGCTTTCATTACAGTAATTAACTTATCTGGTATTCCATATGATTAAACATTTACCTACAAATTATTCCTATCAACAGAATCAAAAGCCTTTTTAGAATCTTTTAGGTTTCTGAAACTCCAAACAATTCTCAAGAATCTGCCTAAGTGAAAATATTTGTTTAATACATCCCCTACCACTTCTGAATCCACACTGTTCATCACGCAGTTGTTCATCAACAAATTTCTTAATTCTATTAACAAAGAATACTACTACAAAGAACTTTACTTGGAACAGAGAGCAAACTAAATCCCCTATAATTATCACAAGAACTTCGATCACCTTAGGAATATTTAGGAACAATACCTTTATCTTAAAATATTCGAAATTTCGGTCAGCCATATGACAATACAAATGTTTCCAGCGCTAAGCATTTTAGTGGTAATTTCGTCCATCCGTGGGGATTTATGCAGTTTTAATTTAGAGATAGCCAAAGTGACTTCGGAATGTGATATTGGGCCATCATTAAAGCTAGTAATGCACATATCCTCTTTACAAACAATGGGAGTAGAAATAATCACATTGCTTAGAACATCTGTGAAATGCTCAGTTCATCTAGCCATGACAGAATCCTCACCTTCAACCACCTTGCCATGTTTATCCCCCAGTCTCTGTGTACCTGTCTGTTTCTTCTCACATAAAACATTAACAATATGGTACAACCAAAGTTTCTTATCCACAAGTAACTATGACTCTCATGTGGATATTATTTAACAAAATTTAATTCCTCTATACGCAACAGTCTAGATAAGTAAAAAACGTAAATTACAGCTCAGTAAAACAGTTTGGAGATCAAATCAATTAAATTACATGGTTTCATTAACTCACGGTTGCTTGATTAGAATAATATATTAATATTCTCATTATTTATTGCCCAATATTTTCACTTTATTAATGTATGTTTAATATTAATTATTTCCTTTATTTCATTTGGTAAGGCATCAAAAAATTTAGGAGACGAAAAAAAAACATAATGCTTGGTAATTTTAATTTTTACTAACAGTAATATTATTTAGAAATAAATTGTTAATTGTTGAGTGTCTCTCGCGAATATTCTAATTAATTGTGGATTTCAATTAATCTTCACATGTTCACATGCTTGAGCTCAATAAAAATATACAGTTTTCTAATTTGCAAAATTTCTAAATTATTGTATATTCTTGTCCACTTCTTTAATTTACTCGTACACCAAATATATGGTTTTGGACGTACTGCAATGGTTTTATAGTAGACGAAAACGTTCTTATTTGTAATCTGCAGTTATGCATAGGGGCAACATGACCAAACAAGCACAGTCTCTCTCTGGACAAAATGATACTCAATGGAGGTTTATGATTCCATCTTTTAACCTCATCATTACTTACAAAGTCAAACCACCTAATACCAAAGATACTGCATAAGCATCTATAATCAGAGACATCAAGTTTTCTGTTATCTTGCTTACAAAGTGTCCAAGTTTCACTGACGTAACTAACTTTAGAAAGAACCAAACTACTATATAGCCTAATTTTCGTCTTAAGTTGTATACGCCTATTTCTCCACACTCTCCGAAGATTCTTAAAGGTCTCAGCAACAATCTCTATTCTTCTCTTTATCTCATTATATCATATTACGAGCCACACATCACCGGTATCTGTTAAACAGCGCAAAAAGCACTTAAACTGAAACATTTGCTTAAGAGCGTTGCCATTCGAAACAGCTGAAGCCCCATCTGCCTGACTAATTTTCATGGCTCGGGAATGGCTCAGTCGATAGCAGACCAGTCTCGCAACACGAATTGTTTCTAGGTTGGCCAGCGTTTTGTGATTTATCTCCACAAAACTCCCCACCATGCCCACAGTCAGTGGAACCTCACCCTGGGTTACGAAAGGCCACTATCTGTCGGATGTAACGTTAAATCGTTGTCCCATGTTCGGATGAGTCATAACCTGTGCACGATGAAGAATACGCTAGATGACCTTGACGGGAAGCTACTTTCTGCCTTGTAACAGCTGTCTAGTGTGTTCTCTCCCCAACCTTCTCATTGCTCTCGTGTCCTTGACACCTGGTCATTTAGCCCATTTTGTGAAGAAAAATTGTGTTTGACGGTGTCAAGGACTCTGAGAGCACGTTGTGGGAGGTAAAACAACCGAACCATCACTTTAGTTTTATCTCTGTTTATCGCCAAGCCTGATCTATCACCAATCACATCAACAGCACTAATGAAAGAATTCATTGTATCAGCATTGTTAGTTAATAAGGACAAATCAACTCTGTAATCTAAATCAGAAATTTCGAAATCTCTGTGCCATTTAAGGACAACCCTTGCTAATAATTCCGCATAACATAACCAATAACCAAACAAAAGAGAAAACGGAACGAAATGCGCCCTTATTTAATTCCACTACCAATGCTAAATCAATCGTTACAAGACTTACCAACTTGTTATTATTTGTTGTTATTATTATGCAGTGTTATTACAGAAAGCTTTCGTTACACTAACTAACTTATCACGTATTCCATATTATCTAACATTCAATTGCAAATTATGTAGATCAACAGAGTCAACAGTCTTTTTGAAATCTATAAAACTAGCAACCAAAGGTTTCTGAAACTCTAAACATTTCTCAACAATCTGCCTAAGAGAAAATTATGATCTATACATCCCTACCACTTCTGAATCCGCACTGTTCATCACGCAGTTGTCCATAAAATTCTTAATTCTATTAAGTATAAGAGTGCAAAGAACTTTACGTGGAACTGGAAGCAAACTGATAAACTTTTAGTTATCACAATAATTGTGATCACAATTTTTATTAATTGGAATAATAATAGCACTATTAAATTCCATAATAACAATGTCTTTATTATAAAATACACTCAAAATTTCCGTCAGACATATAATAACAGAAACATTCGTAGCGTTTCAGCATCTCTCTTAATTCTAAACATTTCTAAGAATTTCAGTAGTAATTTCATCCACCCCTGGGGATTTATGCAGTTTTAATTCATAGAAAGTCAAAATGACTTCGGAATGTGATATAGAGCGAACATTAAAGCGACTAATGCATCGATCCTCATTACAAGCAATGGGAGTAAAAATAATCTTATTCTTTAGAACATCTCTGAAATGCTCAGCCCACCTAGCCGTCAGAGAATCCTCACCTTCAACTACTTTACCATGTTTAGCCCTTAATCCCTGTGTACCCTCTGTTTCTTCCCACACAAGCATTATCTGGTAAAACCACTGCTGTTGTGCTATCTAACTGCCTCCTTTGCTTTGTCAGTCAAGCTATAAAGCCAAAGATTCTTATCCATTGTTAACTGATCCTTTACACATTTATTAAGCTCCTTGTAAAGCCGTTTGTTGGGACTAGTAGGGTCTTGATTAAAATTATTCCTGCAATTCTTTCTTTCAGATATAGCACTCTATCGTTATCCTTCAAATACCCTTGTCTCCTATATCCCTTTTTACCGAAAACAATACTATTAGTTTCGAGAAAAGCCAATTTACACCGATCCAATTCTTTCTCAACTTCAGTAATAAGAAAACAACGACTGTTATAATGACTATGCAGCCGATCATTGTATGCTTTGGCTCTACTGAATCATCCAGTTTCGCTGTTAAAGGTGGTTTTCTTAATCTTAGCATAACATTTCTTAGGTTTCAATTGTAATTCGCTTTGACCAGATAAGGGTTAGACCCATATCTGCTCCCATGTATGATATCGTATTCCTAACTGAACTAGCCCATTTTCTCTTAATTAATATACAATCTATCATATTGATATGCAACCTATCAGGTGAAATCCAGGTGCATTTATATGTCCCGGTGTTTGCAGTAGATATTATTTATTTGCAAATCATTAAGTTAACTTACCTGTAGAAGATGTTACCCATTACCATGGAAACTACCAATAACTAAGGACCTAAAACTCATACTCAAAGACCAGAGTCGTCGGGGTGGGTTGGGTTGTTTTACCTTTGAACGGCACTTTTTTGCACACATGAGCTAAATGGCCAGGTCACATGGACCCCGAAGGCTCAGAGAAGTTTGGGGGAGGGAACCCACTGGAACAGCTGTTGGGAGACAGATGGTAGCCTCCCGTCAAGGCCATCCAGCGGGTTCCTTAACGTGCACAGGGTATGGCTCTCCCACACACCGGGCCACGGCTTAACGTCCCATCCGACGGAATGCGGCCTTTCCAAGCCCATCGGTGTCCCCTACAGACCGTGGGCAGGGCGGGGAATTTTGTGGAGATAAATCTCAACGCTGACCCAGCTGGGACTCGAACCTGGGAACTACAGATTACGAGCCTGGCGCGCTACCGACTGAGCCACCCCCGCCCCAGACCAGAGTCAGTACCAGCTTTAGGGTTGAAGTCACCAAGCACAAGAGAAATATCTCCTTTCTGACAGAATTCAAAATATCCTGAAGTTGTCTGTAATGTCTCGTCCTCATCAGTGTCCTCTGTGGTGGCAATAACAACAGATAACATTCAAATCTTTAATCATAGTTTTAAATATTCCTGTAAGGAATCTTTCATTTTGAAGAACCCGAATCTAGATAGAAACTGACTTGCCTGAGACACATTACTCCAGTGTAGGATTGACGATGCCCAACTAGCTAAGCGAGGGTTCAGGTACCTCCGATGGCCTCTAATCAGGATTCTACACCAGCTAATATCAAGTATACTGTGCCTCTATTCCCTTAGGGCTGGTAACCCACAGGCAAACACTTATTGAGAGTATGTGCAAACACATACAAAAAAAAGGGGGACATATAATTACACATGGGTTTCAACTGACGGTTTGCACGTGAATATAACAGATTACGTTTTAATTAAAAGCAAATTGGCTAGTTCAGTTAGGAATACAAGATCATACAAGGTAGCCGAATTTGGGTGTAGCCATTACTTGGTCAAACGTGTCTTCCAACTGAAAGAAAAACTACACCTTGGAGATGTTTTCAATCCTCCCTCCCTACAAATTTAAATTTAAACTTATTTTTAAATATATCACCTTTATTTGTCCATTTGATCTCTTGCAAACCTAGAATATCTAGGTTATAAGGACGGAATTCCTGTGTGGGAACGTCAAGAGAATAAGCTTTATGCAATGTTCTCAAGATCAGAGAGAAAATGATTGGTAGAATTTTTAAAGAAAGTAGGTTTATTGAGAGATATAGGGCCAACAACATCAAAAGCCCCATAATCGCTGGTATAAAGCAAAGAACTATTCCCTCACAGCTAAAGGCTGAAGCCACCCATGCTGGTAGGAACATCAGGCACGCTATTTCAAGTGAAACTTTTGAAGAACCCGAATCTAGATAGAAACTGACTTGCCTGAGACACATTACTCCAGTGTAGGATTGACGATGCGCACCTAACTAAGCGAGGGTTCAGGTAGTACCACCAATGGCCTCTGATCAGGATTATACACCAACTGATATCAAGTATACTGTGCCTCTGTTCCCTTATGGCTGGCAACCCAAAGGCAAACACTTATTTAGAGTATGTACTAATACATACTAAAAACAAAGGGACATATAAATACACATGGGTTTCAACTGATGGGTTGCACAGGGATATGACAGATTATGTTTTAATTAAAAGCAAATTGGCTAGTTCAGTTTGGAATACAAGATCATATAGGGGCGCCGAATTTGTGTGTAGCCATTATTTAGTCAAACGTGTCTTGCAACTGAAGCTTAAGGAATGTTGTGCTAAAGTTAAGAGAATTACCTTTAACACTGAATATTTGTAAAATCCAGATATAGCCAAAGTACATCATGATACGCTACGTAGTCATTATGACAATTGTGGTTAGCTTGCTGCGGAAGTTGATAAAGAATGGGGTCAGTTAAAACAGGCTTTTCTTAAAACCAACCGTACTCTTTTTGGGTAAAAGGGAACAGAGAAAGCAAAATTATTTGAGTGATGAGGCTATGGAACTGATTTTCTGAAAGAAGGAAGTCCAGGAATAATATGAATCACCACCCTACTCGTCCTAACAGACGACATTTCAATGAGCTTAATAAATCAATTAACAGCTCTTAAGAAATTTCGGCTTGATAGCTTGGTGAGAAAGCAGAGGAGACAATTAGATAGCAAAACAGCAGGGGTTTTACCATGCCGTGTGGGAAGAAACATAGGGTACACAGGGACTAAGGAATAAACAGGGTAAAGTGGTTGAAGGTGTGGATTATCTGACGGATAGGTAGGTTGAGCATTTCAGAGATGTTCTAAACAATGAAATTATTTCTACTCCCATTGCGTGTAATGAGGATCGATGCATTAGTGGCTTTCATATTTGCTCTATATCACATTCCGAAGTAGCTTTGGCTGTCTCTAAATTAAAAATGCATAAATCCCAAGGGGTAGATGAAATCACCACTGCAATGCTTAGAGAACGGAACATTTATGTTGTCACATGGCTGACTGAACTTTTGAATATTTATATGATGAAAGTGTTGTTCCTAAGGATTTATTTAGAGCTATAATTATGGCGATTTTCAAAAAAGGTAATCGTACTTCTTGTGATAATTATAGGGGAATTAGTTTATTTTCTGTTCCCGGTAGATTTCTTTGTGTAATTATACTTAACAGAATAAAGAATTTGGTTTATGGACAAGACCATGCTGAACAGTGCGGATTCAGAAGTGAAAGGTGATATATGTATAGATCAAATGTTTGAAAATAGGTAAATTATTGAGAAATGCTTAGAGTTTCAGAAACCTATGTTACTAGCTTTATAGATCTTAAAAAGGCTTTTGACCCGGTTGATCGTTAGGTCATATGGAATACTTGGCAAGTTAGTTAGTGTAATTAAAGCTCTCCGTAATAACATTGAGTCATATGTGAGAGTTGGTAAGGCTTATAGCGATCAGTTTAGCATTGGGAGAGGAATTAGATAAGGGTGCATTTTGTCTCCTTTTTCCTTAGTTTGTTATTGATTATGTTATGTAATATTCTTTGGAAGGGAAATATAGGGGGGTTAAATTCGTCTAGAGTTTCAACATTTCTGAATTAGATTATGCAGATTATTTGGCCCTGTTATCTAATGATGCTGATGAGACGAATTCTTTCGTTAGGGTTGTTACTGATACTGGTAATAAAGTACATTTGGTGATAAACAGAGAAAAACTAAAGTGATGAAAATTGGTAAGGCAGATGATGCTTCAGTTGCTTTAAATGTCTGCACTCTTGAGGAAGTGTCTCAGTTTAATTATCTTGAGAACTATGTAACAGGTACTATTGATGTATGGCAAGAGATAAATAGAAGAATAGTTATTGCCGTTGGTAATTTTAAGAATGTATGGAGAGTGTGAAAAAATTGATGTATACACTTTAAAAAAATAGGCTCTATAATAGTTTCGTTCTTTCTAAGGTTAGTTATGATAGTGAAACGTGAACCCTTTACAAGCAAGATAAGAACTTGATGCCTTTGATTCTAGATGCTTCCGCAGTATCTTGGTCATTCGGTGGTTTGACATTTTAAGTCATAAAATGTTAGTAGGAGTTATTAACCTCATTTAAGCTACATTTTATGCAGAGAGAGAGACTGGGTTGGTTTGACCAATTTGCCCGTATGCATAGCTTCTGATTGATAAACAGAATTATGAATAGTGTGTCTATAAGCTTGAGGAAAATGATGAAATCTAAGATGCAATGGGCCGACAATGTCAAAGACGACCTTTCTAGAATTATTTTAGAGTAGCCAAATCCAGCAGCTGTAGCTCAGAACAAACATGTCTGTAGAGTACAATTACACAGTAAGGTAGGACATCTGTATTCTATGACTTCATGAGGATTTTGTATACATCTAGGTATTTATATATATATAGCAAATGGTATTGTACAGTTAAAGATATATAGAAAATCAACGACTGACCACCTGGTACTATAACTCAATTCAAAGAAATCAGGCTGTACCGAGTTTCAGGGTTCCACCATTATATGCAACAAAATGGCTAAATCAAAGCCTCAAACAAACCGTTTGCAGGGGCGTACTTAAGTGTCAATTTTGTAGGGAGCCATTCAGAGAAGTGTGAAGGATTTTGTAGGCTGAAATGACACTCTGAACTTCACTGATATATTATAGAATAATCGAGATCCTTTTTAGCAGTTTTTCATTTAGTCTTTGAGGTACTGAAAGTGTCAGGGGTGTTCCTTCCTAAAAAAGAAAATGACTAAACAGCCGCGCCGCTAATCCCTTCAGGGTTCTGCCTGTTGGGAAAAAAACTCTTGCAATTGGTTTTTAAGGGTTACAGACTCTATTGTCCTCTCCTTATGACTGCCAATGACAGCCTAAGAAGAAAGATCTTGATGACGGCACACAACTAACTGTTAGTTCAAATGTTCTGTAGTTCGAAAAAACTGTTGGATATAAGTCACATGATGTTTGTTCGGTTATGTTAGGTATCTCAATAAATGGGGAGTGGGCACGATACGTCGTACCCTGTCAACCTTTGTGTTTCAGTTCGGAAGTGACGGTCTTGATTTTCAGAACCAAGCACGGTTCAGAAGTACAGGTCTTGACTTTTGTGAACCAAACACACATGTTGCATTTCTTCACACAGCCGACCAAATTGGATCTGCTGCAGATCTGTGCTGATCAAACAGTCCAAACTGGACTGCTGCTGATTCCTTAGTCTGGCTTCGCTGTCGTATTTCTCGAACTTCCGTAAGAACAGTAAAGGCTCTTAGCTCTAAATTATAGGAAGTGTACGTAGCCTCCTTTCCTATAATTTTATCTTATTCTTTATGTTATATCTCTTTTTCTTTCATGTGTAATATCTTAGAAATTGGTCAATAACCGTAAAGGGTTTGAAACAATCAGGAACATTTTCATGCATCCTTTTCGGTAAGTTGATTTTATTTCCAATTTGTCATTATTTCTGAATCATATTTGCCACTTAAAAGATGATAATAAACGATCCTCTATTGGAAAGTCTCGGAATGAATTCTATACGTCACTCTCAGAGAGCATACAATTTTTAACTTTGACAGATTTAGAACGTTAATTACGAGTAATCAAATAAACCCAACGCTAGAATGATGATGAAAGATGAATTGTCATGGCTGAATTTTTATAAAAAATTAAATATATTTGCAGGCTAAAATTTGTCCCATTAAAATTATCTCCATGCTTAAACTTCCATCATTGAAAGTACTTCCAGGCTAAAAGTTTTAACATTTCAAATACTTTGTGGCTAAGATTTCTGCCATTAAACATACTTCCAGGTTAGGATTTTAACCATTAAAAATAGTTCCAGTTACAATTTCTACCACTAATAAATAGTTTTTTCTAAGAAATTTATTAAAATATAATTGTTCTCTGTTTAACGTAAAAATAAATGTGATTTAGTAGTTTAGATTATACTATAAGATGCTGTTTCTTGAGTGTTATGACTTCCTAATTTTAACAGATGTGTATTATATATGAGCAGTTTGATAGAAATAATCTATTCTCTCTTAGCAATGAAGTCAATATTTTTAGGTATGGATCGTAACATTTAAAACAAAAGACGAACCTATGCATAACAAAATAGAAATATCGAGCAAGAAATTTTCATTTTCATGCTCTGAAAATTCTAGAAATATTACGGACATTAATAAATAAAATAAATAAATACCCCCATTACTTTTAACAAATTAATCTAACCGATTATTTCTTTAGGAAAACTGTGTCGAAATGTTTATCGATATGAGTAAAGCAGTATGGAACGATATTCGTTGCGATATAACACATGAATATATTTGCAAATCAAAACCAGGTAAAAGTTAAATAACGAGTAATTCATATATTTTCTACCATGATTGTATATTCTTTTGATTTATGTTTACTGTAATAATATTTATGTTATACAATGCTGAAAATTAACCAAGCCTATAAATATATTCTTTTACCATCTGCCCTAAGGTGTTTCAATGGAATTTATGCATTTATGTTTTTGCCTATACACAATAAAGTAAATATTATAATTACAATGTCTTCGAATATTAAAATCATTTATCATACTACACTATTGCAGCTAACTAAAATAATTTAGTTATTATTTGGATATGCTGAAAAATTATAGAAATTTAATGTAATTAAAAATATTGTAATTTAAGCATTTTTAAAAAGCAAAACTTTTTCTAATCTAACAGTTCATTGGTGACTACAAAAGAGCTGTATTATAATAGTAAATATAGTGGCTCAAGATACCTAATTCCAATCGTAAAAAATAAATTATGCATAAACACTTCTATTTTCTTGTATCAAAGATTTTTAATTTATTTACCTTTATGTATAAGAAATGAAGCAAATGGCATTCATTTTAAGTATCTATTGAAGGATTACCTTTAAAATATTAGTAATGTAGAGCAATTTCTTGCTATTTTACAATGATTTAAAATCACCTGTTTTTGTCTCAAGAAATTAAATGCATTTATATATCCATTGTTGCTTTAAAAATAAAATTTTATACTTATTTAATCTGGACGAGCCATTGTTCTTAGGACATAAATATCACTTCGCAAGCAAATATAGTTTGTTCATCTGCATAAATATACAAATATATATATATACATGTAAAACGTAATAATAAACTTTGTTCATGTCAATATATATATAGATTTATTGGTCAGAGCCTTATATAGTAGGGAAGAGCCATGCCCCTCCGAAAGTTGAGAATGATAGTAAGGGTAATAGAGACAAAAATTCACACGTGCATATTTCACGCATCTTTCAAGAAGTTTTAAAGACCTCTAAACGAAGAGGGAGATATCACACTGCAATGAAAATCAAGAGCCCTTCCCCTCCCCCTCGTTACGTTTTTCAGGGTCGATTGTGTCATTTCGACCCCCTTATGTTTTCTGGATCGGAGTTTAGTCGATGAAATTACCCATCGTTTCAGGAACTTTTATAGGAATCAGTGAAGATTAATGATTACACAACCATAGAGTTTAATCTGGCATGAAATGGAAATGAAGGAAAATGAGGTGGGACGCGTTAGGATGGCGCCTCGCTAGTTCGAACATAAAAAGCAACCAGTAGTTGAAAAATTAAAGATGGAAAGAAAAAGTAACAACAACAAAAGAGAGACATGTTTTCCTACGCTTTAACCTTCTACTTTAAGTGTTTTAACAGGTAATTGATTTTTTTGGGAGGATGGGTGAGTGTGTCACGAAATCAACGTATTTTGCGGTATAGGGGTACTGCAAAATATATTGACTAGGTGGTTCAAAACTCCCATTTCCAGCTCTGCTGGAATGTCATATTCATTAGTGTATCAAGACCATATAGAAATATTTAATATTCGAATTCACCCACAAAATATTCCATTAGAAGGGTCAAAAAGACAGCATTAAATCACGAAATTCATTAAAACCTTTTAATCTCCACTGTCATAGACGCTGCTGGGAATAGCTACAATTCTAGCAGTTGTAATTTTTATCTCTTTGTAAAGAATAATCGACATAATGAGTTTACTTTGCTCGTCGATCTATAGACATTGATCATGTTTACTTTTTAGAGATATACAGGATGTCCATAAAGTATCTTTACAATTTAAAAAATTTATTAAAAAATCAAAGAAAAAGATAAATGTTTGGAAATTATTACAAAACGAGAAGTAGATATTGAAGTATGTTTATCATCATTTGATACACCTCTATATGAGCACCATTAGTTGCACGAAGCACATCAAGACGGTACTCGAATTCTTGCCATGTTCGCTGCAGCATATCCTCATAGATGGTGGCAATGGCATCAGTGATCTTTTTCTTTAGGTCAGTGATGTCCCGTATCTTTGTTCGATACACAATATCTTTAACATAACCCCATATAAAGAAGTCCAGTGGAGTGATATCTGGTGAACGAGGTGGCCAGGGAATTGGGCCATCCCTTCCAATCCACCGGTGTGGAAATGTTTGATTTAGGAACCTACGGATTTGCAGTCCCCAATGTAGTGGGGCACCATCTTGCTGTAAAATGATTGGTTGGTTGAAGGTCATCTAGTTGTGGTGCCACATATTCAGTCAAAAGGTCAAAGTAAACATTTGCAGTAATTGAAGCCTCGTTGAAGTAAAATGGACCAAGGATTCGATTGCACATGATCCCACAACACACATTAACCTTTGGACTATCTCGGTGGTGAAGTTCACTAGTCACATGGGGGTGTTCTGATCCCCAGATTCTCCCATTATGTGTGTTCAGTTTCCCTGAGACATGAAAGGTTGCCTCATCACTAAAACAAACTCGGGTGAGGAACGTTTCATGTGCAGTGTTGAACGTGGTAGCTCTAACTGTCTGGCAGCAGTACGGATGGACATTATGGGAGATCGACTAAAGGCTTGTCTTACACGATCCATGTTTTCCTCAGATGTTCTTGGTTGTCCACTCCTCCCTTTATCCAACACTGTCCCTGTCTCCATAAATTTCTTGTGCCATGCACGAATTGACGGACGTGATGGTGGATCTCTTCCATACCTAGTTCTGTAGTTTTGATGAGTCTGCGTATCCGATTTCGTTTCAATAAACCATGATACACATTGTGCCTTCTCTTGAGGAGTAGCCATTTTTTAGAGTTTCTTTAAAAAATACATCTTTCATCAACGTGATACCTGAAATACACAAATGCAATGTGATTAAAAACTTTGATAACCACTTAGTACAAAAAACAAATTTGATAAAGATATCTCATCAATTGCCTTTGTAATAATTTTTTTAAATTGTAAAGAGACTTTATGGACACCCTGTATTTTGATGCGCTCTTTCCTAATCCTCCAAAACCTGTAATTATGCCCTCTAACGGTACAAAAAATTTAAAAATTGCGAAATTTGAAACCAAAACTACAAGCGATGTATTTATCATAGAAATTCGAAATTTGGGTCGTGGTATGTGAAAGTCGTGAAGTTTCGATTGGCAACAATGAGTTGACTCCTTAGACCCAGAAGTGGTGAAAAAAGCGACTTTTGTTTATTTTAAGAGATAATTGTTTCTTTTAGAGATAAAAAAATTCCCTTTGTGTTGGATATGTAGGTATTGATGAAACATTACGATTCTCACTTTCGAATCTCCCAAAAGTTATAATTGTGCCATCTAAAGTTGCAAAAAGTTTGAAATTTGAAATTTTTAGACGAATATTACAAATCATATGTTTATTATATAAATTTCAAATCTGAATGGTGAATGTGAAGGTCATAAATTTTTTTCATTACCAACAATGAGTTCACCCCTTAGATCCAAGGAGTCAACTTGGATTGCGCGTTTTTTTGTTTTAAGCGATAATTGTTTCTTTTTAGAGATCTTTTAAACATTAATTTTTTGTTGTATAAGTGTGACTGATGAAATATTACCATTCACAGTTTCCAAACCTCCCAAAAGTTTAAATGTGCCTTCTAACGGTGAAAACATTTGAAAACGGCAAACTTTTAAACTGCTATTCCAAGTAATGTATTTATGTTAGAAATTAGAATTAGAAATTAGAAGGAATAATTTACTTCTTACGCTGAGGGTGAGGTGGGAAGCGCAACTGTTTCGTTTTAAGAGAAAATTAGAAAATTAATTTTTAGTTGAATTCGTACTAATGAAATATTTATAATTCGCACTTTTCAAAACCTTTGGTGGTTTTAATTTACATTAGTGGATAGTACTAAATATAGAACATGCAATTTTTTAACGAATATTAAAAGTGATTTATTTATGGTCGAAATGGGAAATTTCAGTGGTAGAGTGTGCAGAGAAATTCTTCTTTCAACAATAATTTGTCCCCCTTTTTCCAGAGGGGTGTGAAAATAGCAATCTTTCTAATTAAAGGAAAAAAAGACAAATACTTTTTTACTTTGTAAAACTATTAATAAAATAGTACTATTTGCATTTTCCCAATCGTCTATGAGTTAGAATCAAAACTTTTAGAAAGTGCAAAAGAATGTAAATGAAAAACTTTATTTCCTTTTGAAAGCGAGGATTTATATTCGTTTGAGACGATATGCGTTCTCCTAGTTTTTATTGTTTCGGCTCTAATTGAGGAAGTGATCAGCAAACCTCACTCCAATCTAGTGGGGAAATAGTCTCCTCTATGAGGAGAAATGAATAGCTTATCACTGAAACAGAAATACAATAATAATGTCATGTTTAGACGCTCAGATAAATGCCCATTTTAAAATTTTTAGTTCTCACTAACTCTAATATATACTGCGATTTAATATTCAGTTCTTGGTTCATTACTCTAATACACTGATTCCCATTTGGTGTTCCGCAAGGATGGTCGAAGGGGTTCGTGCTAAAAAATTCTGTAATGGCGCCTTAAGTAAAAAAGAATTGTCCAATTATATTACAAATGTAGTTTTCCTCTGTGTCAACAAGCTTATGCATGTTTGAAGCATTATAGGTTTGTTTCTTCTGCAATTCGAAACTATCACGGACTATAACAAACATTCTACAGAGAAACCTTTGTTCAAATAAAAACGTCTAACAACGAAATTAAGTTTCTGTATTTAGATTCCATCCGACTGATGGGAGACTTTTGCAATTCCATCTGTGTCACCTGATGACCGAGGGAAGGGTGGGGAATTTATCAGAGATAAATCTCAACGCTGAAGCAAGTAGGAATCGAACCTGCAAATAGCAGGTTACGAGCCTGGCACACTAACGACTGACCCAATTGCCCCTCTTGTTTAAGGACTATTTTGATTTCCAGTAAGACAAAACTAACTCTTCGCTAAAAGTGTTTTTTTCACCAGTCTTCAATAGTCCAGAGTGTATGCTTCTTTGTCCCTTGTATCATAATTGTCTCTTGATCTGAAAATCTGCCAGTAAGGATTTTAACGAGGTTTGCTTCCTGTAATCTAATTTGTAGAAATCTTCCTCTTACAGTTCTTGCTGCCAATATCCATTCTTTCGAAGGTAGTGGTGAATTCAGCTTTTTCTTTCAAAGTGAAATCCTATGCAGTATCCTGTCAGCAGAAAAGTTGTTTTCCTAAGTCATACAGTTATTTCTGTTTCAGCAACAGACCTAGTTCTGTTACATCGTTCTCGCTTTGTTGTCAAGTTCTCTAAGAATGTCAAACATTTGAAGAAGACCCACTGTAATTTGGTATTACAGTTGGTACTGTAATTTGGTATGTTACACCCCACTGTAATTTGGTATGTTTTTGTAATTTGTTATGTTTTATGTGGAGTCGAAGCTAAGGGCTACATAGATCTGAGCTTCATTTTTTTGGTACGCAATGGGCTAAATGGCCGAATATCAAAGACCCTCAAACTCAGAGAATGTTGGGGGAAAAGGACACACAAGAGTTGCGGGAAGGGGGACCACTGTAAATCTGTTAGGGAGGACGGAAAGCTCCTGTAAGGGCCATCCAGTTTCTTCTTTCTCTTATATTGTGTATGACGCCACTGTGCAGAGGGCCATGATTTAACATCCCATACGACGGATGGTGATATTTCCAAGCCCATTGGTGATCATTTATTCATTGAAGGAAATCCGAGGATTAGGCACGTACCCAGGATTTAGGTTCGGGAGGAGGGAGGGTTTCAAAGAGTAAGACTTGAGTAGGGTTTCCCAATTACTCAAATACTCAACCAAACAGGAAGGTTTAAATTATTATTCTATGTGGAATAATATTTAATAGTTGTTTATTTTTATATCAATTTTTAATGTCGGACGTATACGAGGGGCGTTCCAAATGTTCTGCCTCTGCAGAGTAAAAGCTATTGCATGTGCCTCAACAAAACTTTTACTCTCCTTCATAGTATTCATTTCCAGCATCTATGCAAAGTTGTAGATGTATACGTCAACTCTGGAACGCTGGTAGGCCTGTTGTGGAATACTCTGCAACTCTGAAAGAACGCATTTTGCAAGGTCTTGCACCATAGAAAAAAGGCTTTCCAGAAAATTTCTTTTACAATTTTTGGAAACAACCAAAAATCGTACAGTGCAAGATCGGGTAATATACAGCATGGGGTAGGAAGTTGATTTTTTTCCTGCTCCAAATAGGCAGTAACAGCTGGGTTTTTGAGCACTGGTAATTGTAATGAGAAGGAGACCCCCCTGTTGATGGACGCTAATCCTTCATCTTCTTAACATTTTGGCAAAACCTTTTGGTATAATATTGGCAATTTAGAGTCATATTTTTCAGGTAAAGTGTCGATGTCTACCATTCCTTGGGAATTGTAAAAAATGTGAACATTCTCTTATTTTATTAAAAGTCTTGTCGGAGAATTTCGGGAAAAGATCCATTTTCCGCAAACAAAACATAGTTATCGATTTTTCTCAAAGTTGTGTAGTAATAAAACCACATCCCATCACTTGAGACAATGTTGGTTAAACCTTTGGGATCACTAGGTTAAAACATTGCCATCAACTCCTTGCACGAATAGACCAAGCTATTTTCTTCTGTTCTGTCAGTTTGTTGGGTGCTGATTTCAGGTGTTGATTTCAGATATGGCCTAAATAATGACTAGCACATCACGTTTTAACCTCCAGGCAACTGGGAGGATACTAGATATTTTATTTTTTGTGACTGGCAATACCTATTGCAGCTTGTAAATGGTAGCTAGGCAAAAACTGGAAGGAGAGTTGTGTACCAATCCCTAGTAATGATGCACAGAACCAGCCAGATCTAGCACCTAATGTCGGACCCCGCCTTCTCGTGGTGCAGTCCTTTAGTAACTTTCAAAAGAAATATTCTCTTTTGGAAGGGAACGGAACGGGGAGGGCTGCCAGTTCAGTATGGCCTACTGATCTGGTCATCTATGGCAACTTTTTTCTTTTTTTTTTCAACCCTGTTGAGGAGTGGTCAGCTTCACAGTGTTCTGGTGCTTACCATTTATACCTACTAGACTGGACTTGTTTATGGATTTGAGCTTGATAATGGATCCTGGACTTGCTGCACTGGTGGGCCTCTGTTGAGGGGGAATCTGACGCTGTGTTTTCTGTTTGCTTCAGGGTTGCCAGCCCTAAGTGAACAGAGGTATGGGATACCTTATATCAGCTGGTGGATAATCCTAATCAGAGGCCATGGCAGGTACCTGAACCTTACTTAGCTAGTTGGGTATCGTCAAGCCTAAACTGCAGTAACGTGTCTCAGGAAGACCATGTGGCTCATGAAAAAGTCCACTTGAAAAGGTGGTGCCTGAAGTTCCTACCAGCATTGGTGACTTCAGCCTTTAGCGGAGAAGGAACAGGTCTTTGCCACATGCCTGCGATCGGAGGGATATTTGATATTGTTGGCCTTACCAATCTCAATAAACCTAATTTCATTAAAACTCCTACTAATCATTTTCACTCTGCAGGAACGTGGAACGTGAGGACATTACATAGAGATTATTCTCTTGATGTCCTCACGCAGGAATTCAAGCGCTATAACCTAGATATTCTAGGCTTGCAAGAGACCAGATGATTTTTTCTCTTCCAAGATATTTTTTCTTCCCCTTCTGCAAGAGACCAGATGGACAGGTAAAGGTGAGATACTTAAAAATAACTTTAAATTTCTCTTTACATGGAGGGAGGATGGAAAGAATCACCAAGGCGTGAGTCTCCTGCTCAGCAGACATGCTAGAGATGCTCTTCTAGGATATGAGTGCATTAATGAAAGGTTTCTTACAGCAAAATTTCAGACAAGCATTAAAGACTTGAATGTTATCTGCTGTTATGCCCCCACTGAGGATGCCGATGAGGACGAGAAGGATAGGTTTTACGGTCAACTTCAGGATATTTTGAATTATGTCAAGAAAGGAGATATTACCCTTGTTCTAGGTGACTTCAGTGCCAAAGTTGGTACTGACCCTGACCTTTGAGAAGGGGTCATAGGCCCTTTTGCTATTGGTAGCTGCAATGGCAATGGGCAACGTCTCCTACAGGTAAGTAAACTCAATGGTTTCAGAATAACTAAGACATATTACAAACACCGCAACATTCATAAATACACACGGGTTTCACCTGATGGGCTACATAAGAATATTATTGATTATATGTTAATTAATAGCAAACGGGCTAGTTCTGTTAGAAATACCAGGGCATATAGGGGAGCTGAAATTGGATCTGACCATTACCTTGTTAAAAGTGTCTTGCAAATTAAACTTAAAAAGTGTTTTGCTAAAGTTAAACATTTTACCTTTAATACTGAAGGTCTGAAAGAGCCAGTTATAGCTAAAGCTAACCATGATAGGTTACTTAGTCATTATGACAGCCATGGTTTGCTTACTATTGAAGTTGAGGAAGAATGGGGCAGTTTTAAACGGGCTTTTATGGAAAATAACAGTGCATTTTAGGAAAAAAGGAGCAGAGGAGACAGAAGTATTTACGTGATAAGGCACTTGAGCTCATTTCAGAAAGAAAGAACTGCAGGAATGTCCTTAATCAGTACTCTAGTAGTCCTAATAAAAAAAGATTACATAGAGCTTAATAAACGTGTAAAGGATCAGTTAGCTACTGATAAGAATCTTTGGCTTGATGGTTTGGCGACAAAGCTGAGGAAGCAGTTAGGCAGCACAACAGCAGAGAGCTGTACCAGATAGTTAATGTTTTATGTGGTAGAAAACGGACAGGCATACAAGGATTGAAGGATATACAAGGCAAGGATATAGAAGGTGAATATTCTGTGATGGCTAGGTGGGCTGAGCATTTCAGTGATGTTCTAAACAATGTGGTTTGTTCTACTCCCATTCTTTGTAATGATGATAAATGTATTGGGGGCTGTAATTGTGGCTCTATAACACATTCTGAAGTTATTTTGTCTGTTTCTAAACTTATACTTCATAAATCCCCAAGGATATGAAATTACTACAGAAATGCTCAGAGCTGGGAATGTTTCGGTTACCAATTGGATGACTGAACTTTTGAATAACTTTTATGATAAAGGCATGGTTCCTAAAGATTTTACCAGAGTTATTATTATCACCATTTTCAAAAAACATTATCGCAGTTCTTATGATAACTATAGGGGTATCAGCCTACTCTGTGTTCCAGGTAAAGTTCTTTCCATTATTGTACTTTATAGAATTAAGAATCTGGTTGACAGTCAATTGCGTGATGAGCAATGTGGATTCAGAAGTGGTAGGGGATGTGAGGATCACATATTTTCACCTAGGCAGATTGTTGAGGAATAGTTAGAGTTTCACAAAACTTTCCTTGCTAGATTTTTTGATTTTGAAAAAGGCTTTCGACTCTCTTGATCGTTACAATTAGTGGTTGATTGTGAGATCATATGGTATACTAGACAAGTTAGTTAACATAATGAAAGTTCTCTGTAATAACACTGAGTCGAGTGTGAGAGTTGGTAAGTCTTGTAGAAATTGGTTTAGCATTACTTCTGGTGTTCGACAAGGATGCATTTTGTCTCCTTTTCTCTTTAGCTTGGTTATTGATTACGTTATGCGAAATTCATTTCAAGGAAAAGATTTTGGCCTTAAATGGTCTGGAGATACGAAAATGTCTGATTTGGATTATGCTGATGATTTAGCCCTTTTGGCAAATAATATTGAAGAGATGAACTCTTTCATTCGAGCTTTTATAAACAGGAGAAAACTAAAGTGATGAAAATTGGTCAGGCAGGCTGTGATTCAGTTAATCTGAATGGTTGCAGTCTTGAGCAGGTGTCACAGTTTAATTATCTTGGGAGCTATGTAACAGATACTGGTGATGTGCGACATGAGATTAACAGACGAATAGGAATTGCTGCCGGGACTTTTAAGAATCTATACAGAGTTTGGACAAATAGGCGTATACACCTAAAGACTAAAATTAGACTGTATAATAGTTTGGTTCTTTCTAAGGTTAGTTATGGAAGTGAAACTTGAACACTTTGTAAACAAGATAACAGGAAACTAGATGCTTTTGATTCTAGATGCTTACGCAGTGTCTATTAGGTGGTTCAACTTTGTAACTAATGATGAGGTTAGGCAAAGGAGTCTGCAACCTCCTTTAAGCAGCGTATTGTGCAGAGAGAGACTGTTGGTTTGGCCATGTTGCCCGTATGGATAATTATAGATTGGCAAGTAGGGTTATGAATGGTGTTCCTAGAGGCCTCTCCGATGGGCTTGGAAAGGCCGCCGTCCGTCGGATGGGACGTTAAGCCGTGGTCCCGTGTGCGGAAGAGTCATACCCTGTGCACGTTACAGAACACGCTGGATGCCCTTGACGGGAGGCTACCATCTGTCTCCCAACAGCTCTTCCAGTGGGTCCCCTTCCCCAACCTTCTCTGAGCCTTCGGGGTCCATGTGACCTGGCCATTTAGCCCATGGTGTGCAAAAAAGTGCCGCTCAGAGGTAAAACAACCGAACCCAAACCTAGAGGCCTCAGAATGAGGGGGAGACCTTGGATGCGGTGGGCAGACAATGTCAAACAGGACCTTGTTCGAATTGGTGTGCAGTGGCCGTATGCAGCAGATGTAGCTCAGGACAAATATGCTTGGAGAAGTAAACTGCACGGTCTGGTCAAACTCCGTAGCCCATGGCTGCTTGATGACGATGGTGGTGGTGGTGGTGGTGGTGGTGGTGATGATGATGATGATGATGATGATGATGATGATGATGATGATGATGATGATGATGATGATGATGATGATGATGATGATGATGATTTCCTAAGCAAAGTGACGAAACCGTTAATTACCCACTGTCCCCGCTTCACAAGGTAAGTGACGAAACACTAATTCCCCACTCCCCATCTTTATACCTTGCTATTTGTGAGTACCTCCATTTACGTTATTGTATTCACTTTTTATTTATAGAGTAAGTAACTGGACAACTTTAAAAAGCAAAAACTTATTTTAAAGTTACTATCATAATTAAGCTCTCACGAAACATATGTAGTCACCGTCAACATTTGTTGGCGTGAAACCAACAATAATTAATCTCCACATGATTAAACACAGAAAAACAGTTGTAAAACGGTTTCCATTCCGAGTGTCATGAAGTTCAATGACATTAGAAGTAGCATTAGAGTGAAAGAGAGCGGAGGGAAAAAATGGAAGTCTCAGTGTTTTAGATAGTCTAGTTCTTAAAGGATATGACTATGAAGCATAAGTTTTTCTGTGTTAATAAGACAAAACCCCTGACTTGAACTTCGGTGACGATACTTTTACATTCTAAGCGCACTTTAAGAGTGAATTAGGGCGATACGTAAGCAGAATCCGTTTTCTGTTCATATTTTTATGTTAATGACACAAATAGCTTTAGCAAGCTGATTTTATGTTATTACAACAAACAAAACAAGAAAACATTGCAATTTATACTCTAAAACCACACATGGAAATTGCGTAGAGTTGTCCGTGATCTTTTAAAAGATTGAATATCTGGGACATTCTAGAACAGGCATGTCCAACCCGCGGCCCTGGACAGCTAGTAATGCGACCCACAAAATCGTAAAGTTTACGTGTTTACGTATAAGCTTTCAAGATATGTGATTTTCAGAGAGTTTTTGATATCCCACTAATTTTACGTTGCGCGTTTTTAATTTTATAATGAAAACCATAAGAAAATAGATAAAGTTTTATTATTCATATACATTAATTATATATTTTATGTGCGGCCCAAAACAGTTCATCTTCACTCAGTATGGCCCAGGGAAGTCAAATCTTCACTCAATGTGGACCAGGGAAGTCAAAAGGTTGGACACGCTTGTTCTAGAAGATATTAAAGATCTCTCCCCCACCCCCCCGAATTTAACCCAGAATCTCGCTGAAGTCTGACCTTTAGTGAGAATAGAATAATCTGTCTGTAAAATTCTTTATAGCCTAATTCTTAGTGTACGAGTTGGGGCTAATCCTGTTTTGCCCTAGAGATAAATCGCACGACATATTGGATTTGCTTCTGTTGACTCTTTATGGCTTCTTCTGACCTAGTCATTAATATACCACTTACTTTCAGACAGTAGCTTGTCAAATTGGGTTGAATTAAGTTGTTTTATCTTTGGCACTCTTTTAAATACAGTGGATTAAATGGCCATGTCACAAAGAACCTCCTGTCAAGGCCACCCAATCTGTTCTTTAATGTGCACAGCGTATGACTCTCCTGGCCATGGGGCAGCGTTTTACTATTCCATCTGACTGAAAGGCCTCACCTTTCTCTTTTATATCACGACAACGGTTTTAGCAGAAAAAAAATTCTCAGTGCAGGTCTGTTTGGGATTCGAACCTAGGAACATCACCTGGCATATTTACGAAATGTACCAATCCACTCTGCAAAAATTTCTATTCTTGCTCATTATCATTTCATCAAATCCTTTATATGGTTTTTGACTTAATCATTCTTTGTGTTTGATGCTCAGCTTTTGAGTCCCGGAATAATTTACATACTGCATGTTAAAATTATTAACCATTTCTTCTGTATTTCTTATAATTTATTAGACTGCTTGATCTGCTTGGCCTTTGGAGCCACATATACTAATTTCTCATAAATTTGGTTATAATATAGAAAGAGGACATCTACTCGAATAATAGGCTCTCTGTAACGCAGTCCTGGTGCGAGACCGTCAAAGGAAATTCTGCCGTGTATGTTAGAAGATTATGGAGAAAAATAGCTGTCGTTGAATGGTAACTTCACCGTCATAGTAAACATTTTTTACTACAGATGAGAATTCTAGTTCGCTAAGGTGACAAATAAATTCTTTAGTTCCAGTTCGAAACACACGGTTATTTATCGGTGTTGTTAGTGAATGGTAAAATTAGAATGCAGTTCACGACCTATGATTGTTAGTCCAGTCAGGACAAAACAACAGTACTGCTTCGAATTTCCTGTTGTTTTTCAACTGCACCTCATAATTCGTTTCCCAACTACATAATGGTATATATTTTGCATTAGTTTAAAATAGTTTTTCGATTAAATTTGCGCTTTTGGAAAAGTATTAATTTAAGTATATAATTTTATAAACAGAAACTTTTGTAGTATGAGTAAAAAAGAAAATAATATTTATGTACTTATTACACAAAAAATATCATTTTTCCATTAAGAAATCGTCATATTTCAGCTACACCTTTGAAATCCAAAACAAATTTTTAATTTATCTCTGAAAACAAACAATTACCTTTACGAACAAATAATTTGCATTCCTTTCTCCCCCCCTGGGGATAAGGGATCTAATAATTGTTGACAATAGGAATTCACGACCTTCATAAATCACCACCAAATTTTTGAGAAAATTATACTGTTTTGAAATATTCGTTTAAATTTTGCAAATTTAAAACTTTTCCCACCTGCAGAGAACGCTAGATCAGTGGTCAGATTACAGGATATGTTATCATAAGATCGTGAATTAGGATCCCATCTGACAAGAGATAATTTTCCCCGTATTCTAGTGTTAGGCAGAATACAACGGTAAATATAGTGGCTTCAAATTAAATACACTTTTTTTGTTTCTGGTCAAAGCCTACCTCATTTGTGTTTTCATGGGACGGACAAATTCGTGGTGCTGGTACTGCTATCATAGATAACAAAATATGTTTACTTAAAAGCTAAAAATTTAACTGAGTATTAATGTTTCATGATAATCGTGTTGCTGAATTTGCACTCTAGGTTGCATTGTAAGCATATACTAACTCTTTGTTTCAGAGCAAGAAGCAAGCACAACAGACAACTTTAACGATGAATTGTCAACAGGAGATTCTTATATGGGCTGTAAAGAAGGATGGCTTTTTTTCCGTAAGTATATTTCTCAGTGGCGGGTCGTTACTAAACCTTTGGTGGGGCACTTCAGCTACTACATGCATCGCCCGGATGTAGGAGGAAAAAATGAGAAGATGCCTGGTATTGTATTGAACCGAATAGGACTGAAAAGATATTTCGTAATGCATATATTCTTCTTTTTAAGATAATCTGAAAACGCATCATTTAACTAAAAATATCTGAGGGAAAATGGAAAGTTGTTCTTGTCCTTTCTACTTCAATTCATTATTTTGTCCCTTCACTGGAATAATTACCTATATACAGGCCCGGATATATGGAGAAGGCCAACGGGTCCATGGTCCCTCTCCGCTTTCAGAATATTACTAAAAAGGGTAATAGAGAAAAAACATTATTAAACTTATTTATATTTCATGCATTTTCAAGATATATTTTAAAGACCTGTAAAAAGTTGGAAAATATATTAGACTGCGTTGGAAATTCAATCTCTTGCTTGTCCCTCCTTTTACACTTTTTAGGTTCGATTATGTTTCTTGCCCTCCTCTACTTAGATTTATTTCTAGATCTCGGCCTACCTATATAAATATAGGTATTTTACTCTCCGTTCTAGAGGTATTTTGGAAAAAAATACTCTCTTAAAAATTATGTCTAATATAAAAGTCTACTACTTTTTTTGGCTCTGTTCCAATTATAAACTTATATTTAATATTTTAAACTGAATTTCTCTTCGTAAATTATCAACTGAAATTTGTTTATTTTGATTATTTAATTTACAATATTAATTTTTACATATTAATTTATTTTACAGTAAACTGTAATAATTAATTAATTTTTACAGTAAACTGTAATAATAATTACCTATATACAGGCCCGGATATATGGAGAAGGCCAACGGGTCCATGGTCCCTCTCCGCTTTCAGAATATTACTAAAAAGGGTAATAGAGAAAAAACATTATTAAACTTATTTATATTTCATGCATTTTCAAGATATATTTTAAAGACCTGTAAAAAGTTGGAAAATATATTAGACTGCGTTGGAAATTCAATCTCTTGCTTGTCCCTCCTTTTACACTTTTTAGGTTCGATTATGTTTCTTGCCCTCCTCTACTTAGATTTATTTCTAGATCTCGGCCTACCTGTATAAATATAGGTATTTTACTCTCCGTTCTAGAGGTATTTTGGAAAAAATACTCTCTTAAAAATTATGTCTAATATAAAAGTCTACTACTTTTTTTGGCTCTGTTCCAATTATAAACTTATATTTAATATTTTAAACTGAATTTCTCTTCGTAAATTATCAACTGAAATTTGTTTATTTTGATTATTTAATTTACAATATTAATTTTTACATATTAATTTATTTTACAGTAAACTGTACAAAAATGATATAATAAAATTTATTTTATAAAAACAAAAATGACTGAAAAACGAATTACAGCAACTCGGATCGAACCGAATGGGTTCCTTTTGGGTTTTTCCCCCCAATAAATAATAAAATTCGGAAGCAGTTTTCTTGATATAAATAAAAATAGGTTCAATGCCCAAGTCTTTATGAATAGTCTTGATTTTCAAAAAGTATGGGGCATTCATTAATATCAGATCTTAACATTGAATTTTGCAATGTTTTAATGTGCCAATATTTGTTTTAGAAGTATGATCCCAAATAGAACAGGATACAAATAGGCCCAATATATACAATTGCCCCAAATAGGACAATTGCATGCATTATAGTTTGCCGAATAACAGTTTTATAAATAAGTAACTTGTTATCAGTAGAAAGTTGCGATTTGAGATCCCTCCGATCAATACGAGATCCCTCCGATCCTCAAAAACCATGTGCTTCCTTAAAAATTCCAATTTCTTGTGTAATTGGCTGGGGGGAAAACCTGAGGAAACATCTGACGATATCACGATACTCTCCTATTGGTGGCGATCTTCTCATGAGATATCAGTGTTATTAGCATGAGGCTCGTGGCAAATACGGCGAAATAAGACAGGGTTGAGCCCAGGAATATCCCGGCTTTTCTCTCCTTGAGCAGGGCTTGCTCATAGCATGTCTCCATGGCAACCGGCCAGCAGGACGATAAAAAAGTTCGGAATGGGAAGAACGTGGCTGTCCATTCCTTAAATGGCGCCCAGTGAAGGCTACAGGACAAATGTAGGACGAATTACTATATAAGCATACGGCTATGACACTATCATTGTTAACCCTAGGCTTTTCAATGCTTAACCAGAAAAGCACAGAGTGCCAGTTTAAAATGTTGGACCCTAAACTAGAGATATCTGAGTTAAAAAGGCAAATAAGTTATTGAACTCTGGTCATTCATTTTTGTCATAATCTGTGCAATAGTTTTCTAGTCACAAATTCTTCCCAACTAATTATAGATTACATTTCTAAAATTGTATCCTGTATTCGGAAATGTTTCCTTACATTAAAAATATATTACTAAACTACGGAAATATATGTTTGGAATCAACGGAGAAGGGCAGTGGAAGCAATTCAGACAATGAGACTGCGCAGTTCATGAAACGATGATTCTATTAGATCATTGAACGTTTGAACTATCAGTCACTTTTCAATCAACCAATGAGCTGTGATGTATATGTTGATCCATGACACTATTGGCTGATTGACAAGAAACTGATAAACTGGAAAAATCAATCACTTGTACGAATCCTAGATGTATCAACTGCGCAGTATCAAGGTCCCAATTGCTTCCAGTCACTCTTCGCGCCTGTTTGGAATATCTTAATGAATGCTGAAATATGCATCCAACTACAAGGAACCAAATCAGGCCACGTTAGATGATCGCAATTCATTTCGCTCCTAACCATAGCAGATAGAATTTAATCGTACTCTTTTCATTTACTTTATTCCAGACGCGAAGCGTGAGTTGGAGCAATTGAGACTTTGTACTGCGCAGTTGAGAAATCTGTTATTCTTGGAGGAGATTAATTTACCAAATTATCTGTTACTTGTCAATCAGCCAATACTGTTGGATCAACAATTGCATCGTAGATCATTGGTTGATTGAAATGTGACTTAGCTCAATCAGTTAGAGAATGATCGTTTATTCAATTCTATGAGAATCACCGTTTCGTCAGCTGTGCTGCCAGATTGTTTTAATTGCTTACACTTCGCCACTGCTTTACTCTTTTTTTTAGAAATTTGAAACTTCACAATTGAGTTTCTGATCTCAGAGTAAATATTGGGTTAAGATTCTAAAAATTGGTTATTCTTGACCTTTATTCTATTTATGTCTCGTTGATGCTTACCATTAATGCAATATTTACATGAAATATCCAAAAACCTACAATTTTTTTAAATCTTTTCCATTTTATAAAGTTATCAAAATCTATCTTATGAGATTTGATAAGTATAATCAATGCGTAAAGTACATAGTTACGAGGGTTGAGGGATTTAAGATTAAATATACATACAATACTTTTGTATCTCTCATTCTCAAGTCTTGAGAGAAGTGCATGGCAGAAGGGCGGTATTGATAGGCCCCGCAATAATCGCGATGCGGTGGGGCCTCATGATTAGGGGGCCTCTAAAAAACCTTTTTTTTACCAAATTTCTGGGGAAAATTGATATAGATAATTATCAAGTAATAGCCCAGTTTTTTTTTGTCTTTTCTCTAGCTGTTAACGAATGATAATAGATGATCGTGATCAATCAGTGAATAAAGACGGATCGTGAATAATCAACTTCATTTTTATCTCTTTTCAAAGAAAGCGAGATATTAGTTTCGCTTTGTCGTCTGTCAGTCCGTCTGTAGACAACGAACTTTTTTGTTTACAGAGATGAATTAAAAACTCGTTTGTGTTGGATAGGCATTGATGAAATATTACGATATGCACTTTTGGAATCTCTCTAAAGTTATAATTACGCCCTCTAGCGGTGGAAAAATTTTAAAATTCCAAAAATTCAGCCGAATATTGAAAACGATGTATTTATGCTAGAAATTTTAAATTTGTGTGGTGGTATGTGAAGGTCACGAAATCTCCATTGCTAACAATGAGATGACCCCTTAGACACAGAGGGGGTGGAAAACACACCATTTTAGTTTTAGCACATAATTGTTTGTTTTTAGAAATAAAGAAAAATTTTTTTTGGATTACATAGGAATTGATAAAATATTATGATTCACACTTTTTATATCTTCTGAAAACTATAATTGCGCCCTCTAACGGTGGAAAAATTTGCAAATTCCAGAATTTTAAACGAATATTGCAAACGACGTATTTAAGCTAGAAATTTTAAATTTTGATGACGGAATGTGAACGCCGTGATGTTTTCATTGGCAACAACAAATTTACCTCTTAGACACAGGGGGGGGGGGACACACACACACAATTTTTTGTTTAGGAGATAACTGTTTGTATTTAGAGATAAATGAAAAAAATATTTTTAGGGTTAGATAGGAATTGATAAAATGCTTTGATTCATACTTTTGGAATCTTTCGAACTCTATAATTTAACTCTAATGGTGAAAAAGATTGAAAATTCCAAGTTTCAAACGAATATTGCAACGAGGTATTAATGATAGAAATATGAAATTTTGGTGGTGGAATATGAACTTTATAAAGGTTCAATTGGGAACAATGAAAATGATAATTACGATTTATTTTAGTTTGATTGGTACTAATGAAATATAATTCGTATTTTTCAAATATTCGTTGTTTTAATATACACTATACATATCTTTACAGATCACTGAAACGATGAAACAACAGAATTGTTATGGAATTTTACAAATAATATATATATAGTATAGAAATTTGAGAAATCAGTGGTAGTTTTTAAGAGATATCCACTGACACTTTTAATATATCCACTTTTCTGAGAGTAGTGTGGGAACGGATTTTAGATTTAAGAGTTAAATTTAAATCTTTTTAGATTTAAGAATTAAAATACAAATACTTTTATGTTGTATAATTACTAATGAATACTATTTGCATTTTTTTTCATCATCCGCTAGCTCAAATTAAAACTTTTAAGGAATGAAGAGTAGGTAAAGGAAAAACATCTCTCTGTTTGAAAACGAGATTAACATATGCTCCAGAGGCGATATACGTCCTTCTAGTTCCCTACTAGAAATCCCTTTTGATGTTGAATGCTATCCAGAACTCATTGCCTCTTTAAAACAAAAAAAAAAAAAAAGAAAACATTTATAATCTATAATTTTCTTTTGGATAAGTGTTTTATATAGGTTGAGTTCTTTTATCTCTGAGCGACCCTTTTTTGCATACAATGCTAAATGGCTAGTTTACAAGGACCCCGAGGGCTCAGATAAGATGGAGGAAGGGGACCCACTGGAACAGCTGTCGGGAGGCACATGGTACCCTCCCGTTAAGGCCATCCAGCGTGTTCTTTAAAGTTCACAGTGTGTGGTTCTCCGGCACATGAGACCACGGATTAGCGTCCCATTCGACAGACGACGGCCTTTTCAATTCATCGGTGTCCCCTGATGACCGAATGCAGGAAGGGAATTTTGAAGCGATAAATCCCAACACGGACCCAGCTGGGACACGAACCTGGGAAATGGAGATTACGAATCTGCTACCCCACCAACTATGCCACCACCAACTCATTTTATATAGTTATTTAATATAGGTATAAAACTAAGATAATTGGTTTAATCAAAACGTATACATTTTTATTTTATGCATAAAAACTGAATAATTTTGGTTTTATGCAAAATATATATGGCTTCTAAAAATTTAAAATGTAACCCAAAAAAATCTTATAACGAAGGTATCACTACAAAATCTATTTATAAAATTTCAATAATGAAAGCTAATGGATTTTCGCCAATCCCCCCCCCCCCTCTCCGAAACTTTTCTTGTTAGCGAGGATACGCCACTGTATGAGAGACCAAGAAACACGTTTCGTTCTTCAAAATACATAGATCGTAAATTGTGGAGCAGGTAATAGAGAAACCTTATTTTTCATCAAATATTTCCTTAAAATGATGGGGTGCTGGATAAACATACTGTGAACTATATTCAGGTAAATGTGGCACTTATATTGTAACGTTGCCCACTGATATTTTATTAATACACATGTATATATTTACAGAAAACAACTGCTACAAAAGCTTTGGTGATTCCTTTGCTGAGAGAGAGACCTGGAAAATTGCGAAGGAAAAGTGTTCAAGAATGGGAAGTAACTTAGTGTCTATTCACAGTCAAGAGGAACAAGGTATATAATAATTTGCTAATTTATAAACATTTTGTGCCATTTTTTATTCGTGCCTAAATATTTCGTGCCGTTTTTCATTCGTACCTAAATATTTCGTACCTTTTTTTGAAGAATGTTATGGACAAGGGAAATAACAAGCAGAACTATTTTCATCAGAATCAATAACCCTTTCCCAAGAACTAGGTTACAATTCCTTACTGATAGAATTCTTTGTCCTTTGAACGGGAAAGGTTTGGCAACTCCGTTTCTAATGACTCTCGATAACAGAATTTCTGACTGTAAATGTGATTGTATAGAGCAGTGGTTCTCAAACTTTTATGCTTCACATACCCCCTGGAAATGTTTATGTAACTGAGGTACCACTTGAATAGATAGATAAAATTGCAGTTATAGTATAACAATGGAAATAAATTAAAACATATATATATATGTATAACATATATATATATATACAGCGACTTTTGAGCTCTCACGGCATACCCCAAAACCTTTTACCGCGTACCCCACGTTGAGAACTCCTAGTCTAGAGCAATGGTTCTCAAACTTTTATGCTTCACGTACCCCATGGAAATATGTATGTAACTGGCGACCCCTTGTATAGATAGATAAAACTATAGTTATAGTATAACAATCGGAATAAAACAAAACATATATATATATACACACATTAAATTTTGCATTCAGAAATTACATATATCGATAAACACAAAAAATAACATAAACAATTTAACAAATCTTATAAAATTATAACATTTTACTGGGTAATCAGTGAAGTGGACTTGTTACTAAATCTAGCGACTTTCTGATCTCTCACGGCGTACCCCAAAAAATTTTGCCGCGTACCCCACGTTGAGAACCCCTGGTCTAGAAACAGAAACAAGTGGTAATCAATAGGACAGATGTCCGGTGATTTTGGAGTATGATGAAAGGTTTCCCAACCAAGGCTGTTTCTCTTGTTTTGGGTGGCACATGCTGTATGGGATCTCGCATTACCTTGGAGAAGCATGATTCCCTTACGTTTTACCAGGACAGATTCTCTTTGCCACAGCAAATTCGGAACCCTTTGAAGCCGCTCCGAGTCCACTTCCCCTGTGATCGTTTGACTCTGCAGTAGCAGTTCAAATAGATAATACCGTTGGTATTCCACCATACATGCAACAGAACTTTCTGTTGGCGGATTGATGGCTTGGACGAATGTGGAATCGGTTCTCCTGATAACAGCTAATGATGAGGTCGTTTAGGGTTGCTTTACTGAACCCAGGCGCGAAGCGTGAGTGGAAGCAATTGAGACCTTGAGACTGCGCAGTTGAGTCATCAGTAATTCTGATTATGATTTACAGAATTATCAGTTACTTGTAAATCAGCCATTAGTGTCATGGATCAAAAATTACATCATAGAGCATTGCTCGATTGAAAAGTGACTGATAGCTGAATTAGAAATGATATATGAGAATCATCGCTTCGTCAGCTGCGCTGTCTCATTCCCTCAAGTGCTTCTACTACGCTTTGCTGCTGAACTAGTTTTACATCACACGTAATTAATTGGTCGAGGAAAGTCTCGAAGTTGTGAGGGGAAAGCAGTGGCATGCAGACGGATAATCTTTTTGGCTTGTTTGCTTCCCAGAACATATGAGGAACCCATTAATTCATTTTATTAATTTTTACAGAGGCTGTGTAAATGCAAGCGAATGGCTTCTTCGTTGACCTTAAAGTTTTTTTCAAAGTTTCTGACATGTTTAGCCAGATTCGAACGCGACTACAGACCTTAATTGATCATCATTAATGGCAGATGTTCATCCACTACGAGGATCATCTTAAAGTGACTCCTCTCCTGACTTCAAATTTTGGAATCATTTCTTGCTGTGCGTTCACCAATTGCATCCTCCCCAAAAGCAGTGCATACCTTGCGAACAACCGCAGTAGCATGACGCCAGTTTGAGCTCGTAAAGCAAACATCCTAGAATTATTTGTAGACAGGTAACCATTATTCGAAGCGTTCACTTGTTTTCATAAATAGTATCTAACCACGAGTTGATACTAACTGAGGCTCTACTAACTGTACTTTTGACTTATATTAATAGATGGGCGCCATCTGCATTTCCTTTTAGAGAACAATTTAAAAAAATATTAATCTCACAAAACCGGGAGGAACTCTTTTGAACACCTGATACTAGAATTATTGTGGAGGCTGCTTTTTTATAATGTAATGTGCTTGGCTTTAACAAACTTTTAACACTTATAAATATACAAATATTAAAACTATATATACAATAGAGTTTGTTTGTGTGACTGGGAATTTCATCTACAGTAGGGATCTTTTCTAATCGGCTGGCTAGATGAGAATTTTTGAGAGTGCTGCGGGCCAGAAACTTACCTATTGCATTAAACACTCTACACTTCCCCCTCACCCCCATGTCCAATATACTAAGTAGACAATATACCTAAACAATTAAATTTTCACACATATATATTTATTCCCAAAAGGAATATGCACTTTTTGCAATTTCATTGAAAAAAAACCTATTATTTTTAATTAAAATTAGGAATAAATGTAGAAGAAATTGAAAGTAAACGACACAATTATGTAAAAAAGAAGTGCATTTGATGGCAAATGACATCAGCTCCACAATACAAATAATACTAATTAAGCTGCATTAGAAATATCAGTACTTTCATCAAGAGTCAAAGAAAAATATTAAAATGTCGATGTAAACTGTATAAAGACATTATATATATCGGCAGTAACTTCATCCATACTCCTTGATTACGATGCTGTGGGATAAAAGATTATCAATTCTTCTCTGGACAAAGCGTACAAAAGCTGGTTGCAGGCACTCCTTTACAAATTCGTCATCAGAATAATTTTTATAACACTTCACAATGTCCTCACTAGAAACAAAATTTTCACGCACAATAGCATCGCAGTCTTGAGGCCTTTTGGTAAATAAAGTGTTTTGCGTGCTTGATGTTGCCAAATGTTTTTCAGTGTTTCTTTTCCATGTTGGCCTCGATAACCTTCATAGGTAGAGTGTATTCTGATGTAGAGTAGTTGAGTAACAGCTGAACTCTTTCGCGAACTACATATTTTTACATGACCCACATGACACCTTTGTCCAAAGTCTGTCATATGGGCCATGTCATCGAAAATTAAAATTAGACTATTAAATGAAAATTTTCAAAAACAGTGTAAAGGTAAATTGGGAAAGAAAGAAAATTCTTATTCCACAAAAATACTTGAAAAATAAAAATTTAATTATTTGTTGGGCAATATTTGCGGGCCTCTTGAAAAGCATTCCCGACTCTAATGTGGCCTGTGGGCCATGGGTTCCCCCATGGCTGATCTACAATTTCATCTCATTGCAACTAAGTGCACTGTAATGTTTTTGACCCTAGATAAATTAGCTCTCCACAAAAATTTGTTGTGAAACGCATTACCATTGACAATTTGGCGGATGGATAACGTACTATTCCATTCATCTTTCAAGTTTCCATTCATGAGGTAGACGATGGCAGCTCCCACAGAGATTTCGGATGCTTGTGGAAGATTTAGTCCCGACACATGGCAACTAGCAATCCGAACTCTAAACACTATTTATCCAGAACTAAATAAGAACATCACACCAAATTCTGAACCGATCGGTCGAATACCTGCGGGATTAAGAGGAGTCGAAAATTTCCGCGCGGCCAATTTTTACCCGGAATGTTTATTAATGTCCGCGCACACGTTACAAATACACCTGATATTCTGAGTCATTATAACAAATCTCAAGAGATGCCGGGCAGTTTGCTAGCAAGGTAATAAAACTAGTATTTCGTTCCGACATGAAAAAAAATTCTACAAGAACCCTTTTAACTAATATCACTAGGGAGTTATGTTTTTCTTTTTAGTGTACTGGCATTATGGGTAAAAATTCAGAATCGATATATAATGCCTCACTGTTCCTACGTTGATATTTATTCTTATTTCTTTTCTCATTCTTTCCTATATTAATTTTGCTTATTTCTCGAAAATATTCGTATCATAACTCTATTTATCACTTTTATTAATACGATTTGCCTTGCTCACAATTCCAAATGTCAATTTCGTCTAAATTTCAATGTTTACGCTTTTTATAAAAAAGAGTTCCATGTAATGGCAGAGGATGAAATCTATCATCATATAATAATTAAGCCCTTTATTAGTAAGCCCTTTATTATCCAAGTATATTTAATATAGCGACAGTTTAGATCTTCGTGTTTGACAGATCAGTCGAATGAGACCAAGGCCAGTGACTCATGATTCGCCCCAAGAGACTGTACTGTAGTCCTAGTTGTTCACATCTGGGATTCACCCTAGGAGAGGACTATACTGAACTAAACGACTGTATACTTAAGTTGGCCCTAGAAATATTAGTGAATATCAAAGTGCCTTAAAAACCTTTTCTCAGTGACACACTTAAATACATATACTATTCATGGAATCCAGTTGTTTCACAAAAACAGTTATTAAAAATATATGAAATGTTCAACATAAAATGTTAAGTAAAGTTAAGTGAATATGAATATATATAATCTGTTCTGTCTCCTGTTGAAATTACACCTTGTCTTGTTCAGTCTCTTGTTGAAATTAGACAATACGAACATAATAATTATTTACTATAATCAGAAATTTAATTGCAGTTTTAAAAAATCATCATCGTACTGGTAAATTTTTTACCGATATTCATGTTTTAATCAAACGTATTTTAAAGTACTTTGAAAGCAAAAGATTTTAAATCAACTTACAATCGTATATTAATTTATCCATTACTATTTGACCCTGTATTTCGACTATACGTTTATTTTTCGGTTACGTTTCTCTCTCTATTCTTATCAGATCAGCAGCGAAGCGTAATGAACGTAATTGAGACAATGAGAGTGAAACGATGATTCTCTTAGATCATTGACTGTTTGAGCTATCAGTCACTTTTCAATCAACCAATGAGCTGTGATGTAATTGTTGATCCATGATACTGTTGACTGATTGACAAATATCTGATAATTCAGCAAATCAGTCACCTGTAAAAATCATAAAGGTATCAACTGCGCAATCCCAAGATCTCAAATGCTTCCACTCACGCTTTATCAGATATAAATATGTGGTGATATAAGACAACGTTTCGAGGCATTCTGCAGTGGTATTGACAAAACAATGAGAAATTTCAAGGTTGATAAATTTCTTATATGAAACAAAATATATCGTCTCTGGTACATCAAGCCACTTGAATGTTTAAATTAATATCCAAAATTAGCTGTACCTTGTCTTTACTGTAACCCCCTGCATGAAATAAATTATTATTATTATATAGAAATCTCGTTTTCAAAGACAAGAGAGTGAAATTTTTCTTTTACCTACTTTTTTCACTCCTAAAAGTTTTTATTTGGGCTAATGGATGTTGAGGGGTAAATGCAATTAGTAGTATTTTATTAATAATTATAGAACATGATATTTATTTGTCTTTTATTTTTAAATTTAAAAAATTGCCTTTCTGACACCCATCTGAGAAAAGGGGCAGATTATTGTTATCAGTGGAATATCCATTGCCCCTCTAGAACTGGAATTTCAAATTTCTACCATAAACAGAGCACTTGCAACATTCTTTAAAAGTTTTGCCGTTTTTATATTTAGTGGTCTCTAACGATATAAACTAAAACTTCTTAAATATTTGAAATTTGCGAATTATAATGTTTTGTCAGTACCAGCAACGAAGCGTAGTAGAAGCAATTGAGACAATTGGACTACATAGTGCACGAAACGATGATTCTCTTAGATCAGTGATTCCCAACCTTTTCTCGACCATCGCTTACTTAGAAGCGAACAAAAATTTCAACGCCCTCCTAGTCCATAATAGTTAATTTTATATGAAATATTAAAATATTGTTGCATATAATCTGTACCTAATTTATCCGTTTATTTATCTATTAAAGATCATAAAGCAGAAATTAATAAAACGACAACCAAACGTACAATAAAATTGTTTATTAAAATTTTAAAAATAAACACAGAATCAATAAGAAATAAAAAAATAATGAGATAAACACAAAATTAATAATAAATAAAATAATTAATGAGATGGTTGAGGCTGGTGGAGTGTTAAAAATTTGTTAATGGGTTCCAATTTCGTTAACATCAATCGCAGATCGCCACGTTCAGTGATGTGTAGTCTGTTCCTCTTCTTTGACAGTAAATTAGCTACTGCACTGATCCACGCTCAGCCATATAGGACGAAGGAAATGCGATTAAACACTTCTGTACTATTGCCCAGAATCCAGGGTAGAGAACTGGTATTGATTTTGGAAGCCAGAACTCTTGGTATCCATGTTTGAATTTTACTTTGAGTGCTTCGTTAGTCGTGAGTTCGAAAGGTTCCTCTTCCAAATTTGATGATTCTTCAGTATCTGTGTTTGCGAAAGGATCTAAAACCCAACTCGGTATATTCATGTTTAAAATATCTTGGAAACGCTCTGTAAAATCAACATGAAGAACTTCCATGTGTTGGCGATAAGTAAGTAAATCTTCCTGTTTTGCAGAGACTGCTGATAATGTGGGAAAGCTATGACGTTTTTTGTTTTAATTAAATTCAACTCATCTCCTTGCAATTGTAAATTAACTTGATTAAATATTTTAAACAGGTCTGTCAAATAAGGGATGTCATTTTTTGACGTAATCAGGTTTTCGCGCAATTTTTCTTCTCTGTCTTCAAGAAAGTCCAGTACTTAGTCAAATAGATTGAAAAAACGATTCAGACAAACACCTTTAGAGAGCCAACATACTTCTGTGTGCATCAGCAAGCGATTCTAATCTTCACATTTTCATTACAAATCTTACCAAATAATCGGTCTTGCAATGAATTGCTTCTAATCTTATTAATTGCTTTAATAACGTAAAGCAGCGATGTATGCAGACGTTTGGTAGTGGATGACCAGAATCACCAGGAAGACACCACAGAATAGAAGAGATAAAAAGGTTGTCACATAAAATTCCATTAAATTTATTTATTTATTTGACCGCCCCTCTTGACTGCCTCAACGCCCCCATTTGCCTCTGGATCCGCTACCGCCCCCATGGAAGGCTCCAGCGCCCACTGGGGGGCGGTATCGCCCCGTCGGGAATCTATGTCTTAGATCATTAGCTGATTGAGCTATCAGTCACTTTTTCAATCAACCATTGATCTCTGATGAAATTTTTGATCCATGACGCTATTGCCTGATTGAAGTTACCGATAATTCGGTAAATCAATCACATGTAAGAATCACAGATGTCTCAACTTCGCAGTCTAAAGGTCTCAGCTGCTTCCACTCATCCTTCGTGTCTAGTCAGTAACAATCCAACTAAAAGGAGTTTTCAAATTATTTATTAAAACAAAACAGTGGCGTTTCTCACCTACTCTAGACGTAAGGGGTCAACTAATTGCTGCCAATTATAATTTTATGACTTTCACATTCGACCAACAAAATTTCATATTTCTAGCTTTCAAAAATCATTTGCAATATTTGTTAAAAATCTTGGAACTTTCGATTTTTTCCAAATTTAGAAATTTCGGAAAGTGCAAATCGTAATACTTTATCATTGCCTATCCCACCGAAATAGAGTTTTTAACTTATCTCTAGAAACCAACAATTATCTCTTAAAGCAAAAAAGTTGTATTTTCCAACTGCCCCTTGGTTGTGTGGTCATATCATTGTTACCAATTGAAACTGTATGACCTCTATTATTCCACCAAGGAAATTTATTATTTCTAGCATGAATACATCGTTTGTAATATTCATTTTAAATATTGGAATTTTCAACTTCTCCACCATGAGATGTCGCAATTATAGCTGTAGGAAGGTTCTGAAATTGCGAGTTGTAATATTTTATCAATACCTAGCCAACCCAAAGAGAAATTTTGATTTATCTCTAACAAGAAATTATCTCTTAAAACAAAAATTTGAACTTCCCATCCTTTCTCCCCGGATCTAAAGGTCAACTGATTTCTGCCAATGAAAACTTCATGAACTTCACATTCCACCACCAAATTATCAAATTTTTAGCTTAAGAACAAGCCTGCACTATTCGTTTGGATTTTCTTTAATTTTCGTTTTTTACTTTCTTAGAAAGCGCAATTATAGGTTTTGGGAGAATCAGGAACTGCAAATCGTACTGCTTCATCGATACATATTCGTCATAAAAAGAACTTTTAGTTTTTTTTAAAATAAATAACCAATTTTTCTTTTTTTTAAATGGCGTTTTTATCTCCTCTCGGATTTAATTGGTCACTCATTGTTACCAGTGGAAACGTTTTGACCATATTCCACCACCAAAATTTTAGATTTCTAACTTGAATACACTGTTTGCAATATTCGTTGAAATTTTTGAATTTTCAATTGTTTCCTCAGTTAGAGGGAGCAATTAAATCTATAGGAAGGTTCCAAATATGCGAATCTCGTAATATTTCGTCAATATCGATCCAACACAAATATAATTTTAATTTATCTCTTATAAACAAAAACGTTCATGTCTACAGATAGACAGACAGGTAGACAACAGAGTGAAAATATTTTCTCGTTCTTTTGAGAACGTGATAAAAAATAATATAGTGTGGCCAAACATAAAGTATACCTAAAATCAGAATTAAAAAAAGTTTCAGGATTGTATTTACTTTAATACATCATAGGTTAAACAGAACCTGAAAACATAGCATAGCTGTGATAATTAATAGAAACAAATGAATTACACAAACATTACACCTTAACTGGCTTCGTGGTTAGGAAACCGTTGCAGCAACGAAGACTGTGTGTTGTGTTAGCTCTAACTGAGGCAGTGGTCAATAGTGATTTCGATCGTGTAAAAAAGCGTTTTCGTGGGATCATAAATTTGTTGAACTGGCGTGGTCATTATTTTAAAAGGTAGCTAATAAATTGTGTATGTCAGGAAAATGATGAGCGGGGTAGTCGCATAAAATATCACATACTGTACAATATGTACAACACATTTATTAACTATAGTATTTACAATTAACAGTAAAATTACATGCTCGACCTTCCACTAAGGCCGTACTTGACAACAATCTACGGCTGGCTACCACGCCTAGCCACACACAAAAGTAGAATGACACAGGAACAAAGTCTTATCTTCGCTCCTTTTCTCAGGGTGGTCACGTGGTCTTTTCCATGTAAAATGGCCAATAGTGAAACGTATGCCGATACTCGTCTATCAGGGAACGATTGATGGTCCTTGAGCAGCCGCATATCCTATCCGAAGGCTCTTGGCTTCGCTACGGGTGAATGGAACAGACTCGCATCATCTGTCCGTTACAGATCTTAATAGGTCATATCCTTGTATGAGAAGGCCTGTAAAGCTAGGAGTAACTTCTAGGATTCTTCTCTGTCTATATGTCGCAAATGAAAACAAAGTGCTCCAGATAAGAACCAAGATGCTCCAAACAGGTTTCATGTCTACGATACAGATTGTCAAATATTTCCTGGACGCAGAGAAGTGGTATTTAGAGCACTACAAACAGGATACTGGTCTTCATCGATTTCAAATGGCACTGGAAGGTGATAAATGTTTTCTTCAGCTTTCACCAAAATTTTAGGCAGGGTAAGGTCGAATGGATAATCTTTCCCTCTGGAGGTGAGATATTTCCGAAATAAGAATGCTGCTAGAGGACCTGTGATATGTTCCTAGCTATATGCAGAGCGGGAGTATCTCAGTCGGTATAGCGCCCAAGCTCTTAATCTGCAGTTCCCTGGTTCGAGTCCCACCTGGAACAGCTTTCAGGTTTATCTCTACAAAAACCCCAACCCTGCTATAGGTGAGTGGGTACACCAAAGAGCTTGGAAAAACCGCCATCCATCAGATACAACTTAAAGCTGTGACTTCGTGCACGGAAGAGATATACACTTTGCACGTTAAAGAACATACTGGATGGCCTTGACGGAAGGCTACCATCAGTCTCCTAGCAGCTGTGCAGTGTTATAACGATTCGTCTCCCTAAATTTCTCGGAGCCCTCGGATCCTAGTGAACTGGACATTGTGTGCCAAAGTGTGCTGCTCAGAGGTAAAGCAACCCATCCCAACCTAGTTACATGCGCTGTAACTCCACCTTATTGGAACCATTGTATACTCAAGGATAAATTTCTTACTTGGCAGAAACAGCTCAATCAACAACATTTACCCTGATTATCTTCGATGGGAGATCTCAGAGAACATAATTCAAATTTAAGGGATTTCTTACCCCTTCACCTGAGAAATGCATAATGTTCAGTGACTTTAGGAATGACAAGTGATGAATTCAGAATTAAATTAAAATGTAAACTATAAAGAATGGGTCAGAATGGCTTTGGGTGATGAAATTACCACTCTATATCGTCCTAAAAACAAATTTATGAGCATTGATAATTAAATTTCGCAATATTCCCAAATTAAGGTAGAATAGACCAAGGTCTTTTATGATCTTCAGTGAAGTAAGGTCAGTTAAAATTAGAGGCGAAGCATAGTGGAACAATTGAGACATTCCTAGTCTGCTCAGTTAGCGAAAGAATGATTCTCGCAAATCATTGGCCGACTGAACAATCAGCCACTTTTATATCAACCAACGATCTATGATGCAATTGTTGATCTATGACACTAATGGCTGATTTACAGTAACTGATAAATCTGTAAATCAATAATCAGAATCGTTGATCTCAATGTCTCAATTGGTTCCACTCACACTTAGCGCCTGACTAAGACTATATCCGGAAATGACGCACAACACCGTGACTTTCTTGCTTTCATAAGGATATTTCAGCACCTCGTCTGGCCATTGGAAACTCAGGAACTGTACCTTCGGCTTGTTGTTCTATCTCTTCAACAACACGTCGGGTTTATTAGAAAACCACCAGACATTGCAGAGAAAGATATCGTCTTCCTAACCATTAGAAAAGAAACTGTCGTTTTCCTAGACATTACAGAGAAAACTTTCATCTTCCTACAGTTTTCTTAGACATTACAGAGAAAACTTTCATCTTCCTACTGAAAACTTTCATCTTCCTAACCATTACAGAGGAAACTATCGTCTTCCTAAACATTACTGAGTAAACTATCGTCTTCCTAAACATTACTGAGTAAACTATCGTCTTCCTAAACATTACAGAGGAACCTAACGTGTTCTTATACACTCCAGAGGAAACTATCGTCTTCCTAAACATTACAGAGGAAACTATCGTCTTCCTATAAACATTACAGGGGAAACTATTGTCTTCCTAAAGATTACAGAGGAACCTATCGTCTTCCTAAAGATTACAGAAGAACCTATCGTCTTGCTGAAGATTACTGAGGAAACTATCCTGTTATTAAACATTATATAGGATGTCGTGCCCTTTTTTTTTTTAAAATGTGGACACGACTGTTGGCGCACAAGGCCTCAGACGCCATTATTTTGATAACTAGTGCCAACCAACCTTGCCTACATTTTGGTACCCATCTCGACCAGAAAAGAACGGACCCATACAACGTTGTCCGGTGCTCCCCTGATGGCGAGTGACACGTGACCGACAAGGTAAACAACTCTTGCCTGAGGTGCCGAAGATCCACACCTCGGCCTACGTAGGCCAATGAGAAATGCCCGCGCGGAGTTTTGGGTGACTTCCACCAGGGAGCCAACGGTGAATAAAACTGAGTGGACACAATTTCAAAGCCGCTTCTTTTGTCAAAAAATACTCGTCTCTAAGCTGGAAGGAGGAAGAGGTATCGAGTTGTCTCCAATGAAGTAAAGGAGCTGAGCTGGACGTAAGCTTGCACGCGAGGTGTAGCAAGAACCGTTAACTACCTATAGCGTACGAACTCCGAGCAGTGACTGGACAACGGTGATGCCTTCACCTGTGATCCGTCTGCATAGAACTACGTAGAGTCAAAGTTCATTCTGGTTTGGCAATGCTTCTCCCAATTGTGCTTGTGTAAGATTGCGCTGCCTATCGCCGTTGCCCTGGTCCCGGATGAGACTATCAGACTATTTAGTGTCTATTCCTCCATTGAGCATTAGCTCGACGGATTAACTTTAAATTGGCTTATCGCTCCCGCTCTACGTTCCTTCAAAGGGAAAGAGGCCGCGCTAGAAGCGCCTGCTTGCAATTGTCAGAAGGTTTATGCTTAAATGTGTAACTCACTTAGAAATGATTTGTTGAATAAATGATGTTATTTGTTATCTGTGATTTATCTTGATGCTTTATGATTATTGATATTTGTCTGACGAAGTAAATGGTGATATTAGAGCCTGCCTCAGTTTGGCAAAAAAGAAATATATACGACCACTAGTACGAAAGGCTACCAAATGGCTGGAACCACAATATAGGTACGTCCCTCACCCATGACAAGGAACCTATCGTCTTCCAAACATTACAGAGAAAACTAATGTCTCACTAAACATTTTCTAGGAAACTATCGTCTTCCTAAACGTTACAAAGTCTGAGCACAAATATTTTTGTGAACCATCTAGTTATCTCAGCTTCTGTTTAACTTGCAAACGGTATGAAAAGTCCGCAACTCATGATCAATTCTCTCCATTGATGTTCTGTTTATAGCAGTTCTTTTGATATTTGTAATCAACTTTTCTTTGGTGATCTGTAAATTTCGTAAAGTATCTTCCCAATGTGCTCGTTGGCTAGGGTTTTACGTTTTCGTCCCGAAGACTGCTCCATGGAGATACCAGTGTTCCAGTTTTCTCAGAATGCCTTCACTAGTAACAACAACATTCATTTAATTGGAGATGGTTTATTATCCTTTTCTTCAGAATGCTCAAGTGGCATTTTCACACATGGTCACATTTCCGTGACTAGTCATAATGTACGAATATAATGCTACTACAACAAAGATTTGTTGTATAAAATACATACAAAATTTTCACGCAGTCATGGGATACGAAGATCCAACCAGACTGTAATTTTCCTTTCCAGACGTGTCTGTTCTGATATACAGTTGTAGCATTTGGCCACTCTAGGCTATTTCTAGCATGGTCCTGTTTGGCATTTTCTGCCCATCGCATCCTAGATCTTCCTCTTTTTCTGAAACACTTCAGCACACTGTCCAAGATCCTGTTGCCGATCTGCAGCTATGCATACGAGTAACATGGCCAAACCAAAACAGCCTCTCTCTGCACTATATGTTGCTCAAAAGAGGCTGATGACTCCTTCTAACTTCATCATTACTTATATACTATATTTTATAAATATCAGTAAATTTTGTCAAAATTTATGTCAACATCGCAAGGACATTACATCGTCTGACGGAGGACGTTCATATGGACCACCGAACGTGAAGTAGTTTTCCAACAACTGAACCAAACTATTTCCATGGCACCAGTGTTGGCATATCCACAAGCTGGTAAGCAGTCCATATCAGATACTAACGCAAGTAACACAGGAGTTGGTGCTGTATTTTCCCAACAAGAATAAGGAAAAGAAAGAGTTATTGCCTATTTTAGTAACACTTTATCTAAACCAGAACGAAATTATTGTGCCACACGAAAAGAACACTTAGCTATAGTAAAAGCAATAGAACATTTTTATCATTATCTATATGGGCAGATATTTCTCATACGTATTGATCATGCTGCCCTCAGTTGGTTATTATACTTTTTAAAAATCCTGATGGACAAACTGCCAGGTGAAAATAGCGGTTGCAAGACTACAATATATCCATTGAGCATCGAAGTGGCAAGATACACAGGAATGCAGATGCCCTTTCCAGACGTCCATGTATTTACAACTGTAAGCAATGTTATAATGCAGAGTTGAAATATGGTACTAAAGGTGTAGTGCCCATAAGACAAATAACATCGACACAAGAAACAGTGATACTCCTAATAACTGGAGCCCAACAGAAATTTGAAAGGCTCAACTAGACGATGAAGATATAAGGCTAATAATAGATTTGATTGAAAAATCTGAGGTAAGACCTAATTGGGAGAAAATCTCGAGGTATATAACAGTTGCACAGATGATGGTAGATAACTTGATTAGTAGCCATGGATTACCTTTACAACTCCACTCAGACCAAGGACGGATTTTCGAATCCATATCTCAACTGTTAGGCATTCAGAAAACCAGAACTACTCCCCTACATCCTCAGTCGTATTGTATGATTGAGAGATTTAATAAGACAATTGCACAACATCTAGCATTGTTTGTCGACGACCATGAATGTGACTGTGATCGCCATATACCACTCTTTTTCTTGGCATACAGGACAGCAATGCACCAAACAAATGGATAGACATCATTCATGATGCTCTTTGGAAGAGAACTACGTCATCCCTTTGACCTTTTACAAGTTCAGAGATAAGCAAATCCTATGTCCACTCCACAGTACGTACAAGATTTGCTATAACGACTAGAGGAAATCCACTACTCCCTCAGACATAACATCAACTTGGCAAGCGAGAGAAGGAAATCGAAGTACGACAATAATACAAATGGAACCGTTTTCGATCGAGGAGATCTTGTTTGGCTATACAATCCACATAGAGAGAAGAGACTTTCTCGAATTTCAGAAACCTTGGAAAGGTCCATATATGGTAGTTAACAGGATTAACGACGTAGTGTATCGCATTCATCTACTTCCGACTACAAAGTGCAATGCGGCTCCAGTAGATCGTTTAGCCCTGTTTCATCGAAAAGCTGAAGAAGCTTCGGAATCCAGAACTGTTCGGGACGAACAGGATCTCAGGAGGAAGCAGTGTTACGACAGATGAACATACGAAGCAGCAATATGGTAGTGTAGCAAGCAGAGCTGACCTTAACTTCTCTTTAGGAAGATTTAATCGTCTCTGCGTGGTGAATTTAATATGCAAAAAGAATTGGTAAAGTTAAGTTTCGGTAATTTACAGATTTATTCTCAACGAAAATTGTGACACTTACTGAATGTTGTAAAAATTTTCCATTATACTTTGAAAAGCGATTGTGAGAATTGTAATACTATTTGTGGTATTGGTAAATAATGTGAAGTATTATTTTGATGTTTAATTTTCTTACTGATGGAGATAAGGATTTGTGTTACTGTAATTTATTTTACATTTGTGGTTTTCATATTTTGAAATAATTTAGCTCATTTATGAACTTTGCTGAACATTCTTTGGTACTCACGCTCTGGCTTTCCTATTAAAAATTCATAACAATATATAACCAGGCGCGAAGCGTGAGTCGAAGCAATTGAGACCTTAAGACTGCGCAGTTGAGACATCTACGATTCTAACAGGTATTTACCGAATTATCAGTTGTTTGTCACTCAATCAATAGTGTGACGGATCAATAATTATATCATAGATCATTGATTGATAGAAAAGTGACTGAGAGCTCAATCTGTCAATGATCTACGAGAATCATCATTTCGTCAACTGCACAGCCTCACTATCTTAATTGCTTTCACTACGCTTTGTCACTGATATACAGTATATGAATATATGATCTAGAAGATACTCCCTCACACATAAAGGACGAAGATAATCTAGTAATATTACATAGCTTGTTCTGATTTTTCATACAGTATAAAAACTCTTGCACAAGGCCATGCTTGTTGACTTAGTAGTCAGGTACACTAACCATTACAGCAGGTCGTCAACACTTAAAATGTCGGTGTCTTATTTATCACCAATTTTTTTTCTTAGAAAAATATTTAACAGAATTATGCTTGTACTGTAATGTATCTACGACATTAACTGTGTGTTTGCGTTTATGAAATAATCAATCAGTCAAGCCATCAAGTGTTAGTATGAGGTGGTCGGAGATTGTTGGCTTTCCCCCCAAAAGAATGCAAAGTTCCAAAGTTGTTATCCTAGTTTGTAGATTTTTTTCAGTTACCTCTCACAACAATTTACATGCTTGCACTGTTTCGTCTTCATTTTAATTGAATAAAAATCATTTAAATTTTATTAATTAAAACCTGCTCTTTTATATCAAGTACACTAAAATTTCCCCTTTCCTTTTAAAATTAAATTTTATTTGAAAATATGTTAACTAAAATATGTAATGGTAAATTCAAATATTATGTATATTACTTAAACATAATATTAATAAAATGTGTAAGAAAAAAATTTCAAAAAATATTTCGGTGTACGAAATTTGGCATATCGAAAGTAGTTTTACCATCGACTTAATGTTATAAATCGAAAATGTTATTTTAAAAATAAAACTTTGGCCATAAGGCATATCAAAATAGCATCACAGAGTGAAATAAATATTTATTAAACTCTGATATGTTTTTCACAATCCATAATCAAACGAAATGACCAATTATTAAACTCATCAGATACGTAAAATATATTTAGTATTATTCTGAGTTCAAGCAGTAAAATAACACCAAAGTTGTGTAAAACATACGTATATGTGTCATTCTAAAGGATTATTTCTCTTCGAAACATAAATTGCGAATGGTAAATAAAAAAGAGTGTTAAGGCATTTTTCTGTGCTTCAGCTAGAAAATGTTTAATTATCTTATTAATTCTCAATAAGAACTTTGCTGTAGCGAATTTTCGCTTCTTGATATCGACTTTAGTACAATTTATAAGCATTGTATTAGCAAAAATTCTTAAATTGAGACTTCATGCATCGAAGAATATCTGATTAATAAAATTTATCTCAATGTATTAAACTCTATATTAATTAAAACATTATTAATTATTAAACCTAAATTATTAAAGAAAACATTAATGATAATAAATTGATATAAAATAATTCTAATAATTTATTATTACATTAATAATTATGTTACATGATTAAATATATGTTCAAGTGACTATTTTCTCAGTTGGTAATTTTTTTTCAAATTTTAAAAATTTTCTTTATATTCCTCCTCCCCAATCGTTTTTGCTACCCCTCTCTGTTCTTATGTACTACTACATTTGTCACACCTTCCACTTTTGTCTAGAAAACTAGTTAAAAATAAAGTAAAATTTCAGTGGTTGTATCCTTCGTGTATATTGCTCGTAAGCCTTAACCCTTTAAATTTTAGCGAAAGATCATCCCGTTAAACCTTAAACTTTCCAGTTTGCAACGTATTTGAGGCGAGGAAAAGTTTATTCTGGAAGGAAAATTGTAGAACAAAGCAGGAATCAGAAGAGTAGAGCGTGGTCTAATGTTAACTAATTTTCCTTCGAAGCAGATGCAATGCTATCTCATCCTTTCCAATTGGCAGCATTGCATCGTTGTTCCCAACTTCAAAATCGAAAGTTCCGTATTCCCGAATGTTATTTCTGAGCAGTTAGTATTTAATACACAGAAAATGTGGTACACAGACACGAACCTGGGGTATGTGCGTGGGAAATAATTTTCTAATTATTTAGACATTGATGTTTATATCTAATATTTCCAAGTTTCTATTTTGCATGTTATTATTTTCATGACCAACACATTTGTGTGAATTAGTTTAAATAATTTCTTTTAAATTGTTTTTTCAGATTTTTTATATCATCAACTTCTGGTTCTGCCGGAAGGTAATGTGTGGATTGGACTTTACTATAATCGAAGAGTTTTCCAATATAGATGGAGTGACAATTCTGTCCTGAACTATGAGAATTGGAATATAGGCGAGCCAACGGCATTTGAGATACCAGAGGTTCAACTTTATAATTATGCAAAATATATTACAGATAAATTGTAGTCACTAGATTTTGAGTCCTTTTAAACAACATTAATGTTAACATCATGCTAAAGTAATTTACAGGTAAAGATCACAAACAAAAAATAACTGTAGTTTGAAACATAAGATGGGACAGAATACCCTATTCCAGAAAACTGGATTTCACACCTACACAAAGCCGTAACTATATTGCAAGATCTCTAAGAAATAATGACAATATTAATTAAACCACCCTTTTGTATTGTAGTGGGTGTGAATGGGAGGTCAGAAATATAAATATTTTATAGGTTATATCATTTCCCATGTCCCAAGCTTTTATATTGCCTTCTTTACACTGATTCTTGCTTGTGAGTTGCTGGTCAGTTTGTGCATTTATCAAAACAGTTTCTTCGGTTATTTCCTTTACATTTCAACTACATCCTCAATATTAATGTAATTATTTTATATATAATAGTGAGTTTGATTGTGTTACATGGTGTTAAGTTCATATGCAAATATTATTCTCCGACGTGCAACCCACGACGTATATGTGATTCAACAAATATACAAGTTAGGCTTTGTGAGTATGAACAGTGCGATATGCACCAAGTACATACAGGTTTTGGAAAGGGTCCATCGTTGCCCTTTGCGACGCACAGTGTTCTGACCCACAAATTATAAAGAAGTGCAAATCCAGAGGATTTAGTAGTTGTCGAAATGCATCTATGTACAGTGGAACTTGGTTATAACGAGCACCAGGGGACAGACAAAATTTACTCGTTATAACCATTACTCACTATATCAGTGATGAGTTAAATCTATCTCCTATTCTTTTTTATTTCCAATATCTCGAAGGATAGATTCAAAAGACAAAAGAAATATTAGAGAGAGAAAAATAATATAATCATTACCTACATATTATTTGCATTAATATGTTTGTATAAGCTACAATACATTTAATATTAAACACAATTTATTGATCCGTAATTTTAAAACAATACACTTATACTAAGCACAACTTATTTTTCCGTAATTAAAAACAATATTAATTAATAATAAACACGATTTCAATTAGTGTTTTTATTTATGAATCTTAAAATTGAAGTTTGTTTTAACATTTCACTTTGATATATTTCGAAATTTGCCATAAAACACTTAACGCATTAAATGTCTTATTATTTTCTCAGTTCCTTCAAAAATATTTTGACCAATGTGCAATGTTTCATCGGCATTTGTAGGCTCGCATTTTCTTAATTTTTCTTTTCAGTGAGTAGGCATGTTTTCTACGGAAGGGTTCGTTTCTAACTGATTTTACAGTCGCGGCTTTGTGTAAATTTGGGGAGCAGTGCCGGAGGCTAGACACTAGGAAGGTAGGTAGAGTGGAGACGGTCCCTAGAAACAAGGTTATGTCATAAATCGCCCCAAATTCCGATGTGGTCATAAAGGCTAAGTCATCCATTTCATTTTCGTCTATTCCAAGAATTGGGTACTATTTCCGACTACCCGAGCAATTAAGGAAGTTTGAACATGTTTCCAGAGTTACAAAATTTGTACGGTATATCTATGTAGTATATTGTTATAAAAGTGAACAATTGTATGGGAATGCGCTTAAATTAAAACCATTGCAGCCGTGATCTCTAATTTCCTTGGTGCGTACAACCAAGTTTGACTGTATATGGTTAAGCAGTGAATAGGAGATAGATTTTCGGAAGCCTTTGAAAGTACATTACAAAAGTGTTGTGCACACACAAAACGTACACCAGATGTTATAAAAAAGGTATGCACAATGGTTAGTGGACAAAATCCTGTAACCTAGACAACGGCCGCCAAAGCCACGAAACTGTCCCAGTCGATTTTGCACAATATCATCTAAGACAATCTACACTTACAGCACACCTCTAAGTCGTGTTTTCACAATTTGCTGCCTCGCCAGGTAACGGAACGGTGTACCGTTTGCTACAAGCTGTATGAAAGTTTTCTGGTGGTGACATTTTCGCAAGGGCAAAACCGTAGTTTCATTGGAAGAAGGATGCGTCTTTAATTAGACAATGCATAGGTTTCTCATGGTCATTGCTGGGTACAGCTGTAAGAAGAAGTTGCAAATCGTAGAATAGAATAAAACGCCAAAATGAACTCCTTTTCCTATTAGACAAATGTTCTTGAGGCAACATAACGCGGAGCATTAACTACCTTGTATGGTACGGACGTCAACGCCGTATATTGTATTAAGACAAAGCTTCGATTCATACCTCAGCATATATGCGCACATACATTGAAGAGCAAAACATTATGACCAGTGCGTTTTTATGCAAATCGAAGCAACTGCAGGTAAACAATGGCGCGTGTGAAGGTCATGAAACGGTATAAATGACATCTGATACTGAGCTCTGTTAATCAGTATTATTCCTGTTTTTCAGATGGGTAAGGCAGCGGACTTAAGTGAGTTTGACAAAGGTCAAATTGCAATGGCCAGAGACTGTGTCAGAACATTTTCGAGACGGCAAGGCTTATGGGGAGTTTACAGTCAGCCATGGTAGTACCTTCAAAAAGTGGTCCGAAGAGGGAAAAGCCACTCAGCCTCAGCAAGGTGTAGGCAGATCATGGCTCATCGATGCTAGAGGTGAGCGAAAGCTATCCTGTATGGCACGAGCCAACAAAAAAAGATATCGTGGCGCAACTCGCCCGTAATTTGAATGCTGGTGACGAGAGTAATGTGTCATAACATACAGTATATCGAACCTTGCTGAAACTAGGGCTGTGTAGTCGCAAGCCACTCTGAAATCCGCAAACCTCTCGAAAGAATCTACAATGGTCATATGAGCATAAAAATTAGATCTTGAGTGGTTGGAAGAAAGTGGTCTGGTCGATAAATCTCGTTTCCTGTTTCACTATGTGAATGGCCAGGTACGTATGCGTCGTTTACTAGAGGGAGTGTTGGCACCAGGATGTACCATGGGACGAAAACATATCTGTAGAGGAAGTGTAATACTATGGGCAAGTTCTGCTGGAAAACCCTGGATCCAGGTTTTATGTGCAGGAAACTATGACGTCTACCAGGTACATCCTTTCATGGCAACGGTATAGTCCCTATAGTAGTGCGTTCTGTAAGCAGCAAAATACGCCATGCCATACTGCCCGGATTGTTCGACAATGGTTCGTGGAACATGATGAAGACTTCTAGTTATTGCCTGGTATTTCCACCAAACTATTATACAACCTAATTTTAGTCTATAGGTGTACACTCCTATTTTTCACACTCTCCATAGATTCTTAAAAATCCCTGCGGCAATCCCTATTCTTCTATTTATCTCTTGCCACACATCACTAGTATCAGTTACATAGCTCCCAAGATATTTAAACTGAGACACTTGCTCAAGGGTGCAACCATTCAAAGCAACTGAAACACCACCTGCCTGGTCGATTTCCATCACTTTAGTTTTTTCTCTGTTTATCAACAAACCTACTCTATTACTAGTCTCATCAACATCCCTAATGAACGAATTCATCTCATCAACATCATTAGCAAACAAGGCCAAATTATCTGCATAATCTAAATAAGAAATTATGAAACCTCTAGACCAATAAAGGACAAAATCTTTCTATTGCAAAGAATTTCGCATAACATAATCAATAACCAAACAAAAGAGAAAAGGAGACAAATGCTCCCTTGAGTAACTCCACTAGCAATGCTAAACCAATCACTGCAAAACGTACCAACTCTCACACACGACTCAGTGTTATTATAGACAGCTTTCATTACAGTAATTAACTTATCTGGTATTCCATATGATTAAACATTTACCTACAAATTATTTCTATCAACTGAATCAAAAGCCATTTTAGAATCTTTTAGGTTTCTGAAACTCCAAACAATTCTCAAGAATCTGCCTAAGTGAAAATATTTGTTTAATACATCCCCTACCACTTCTGAATCCACACTGTTCATCACGCAGATGTTCATCAACAAATTTCTTAATTCTATTGACAAAGAATACTACTACAAAGAACTTTACCTGGAACAGAGAGAAACGTAATTCCCCTATAATTATCACAAGAACTTCGATCACCTTAGGAATCTTTAGGAACAATACCTTTACCTTATAATATTCGAAATTTCGGTCAGCCATATGACAATACAAACGTTCCGAACGCTAAGCATTTTAGTGGTAATTTCGTCCATCCGTGGGGATTTATGCAGTTTTAATTTAGAGATAACCAAAGTAACTTCGGAATGTGATATTGGGCTATCATTAAAGCTAGTAATGCATATATCCTCTTTACAAACAATGGGAGTAGAAATAATCACATTACTTAGAACATCTGGGAAATGCTCAGTTCATCTAGCCATCACAGAATCCTCACCTTCAACCACCTTGCCATGTTTATCCCTCAGTCTCTTTGTACCTTTCTGTTTCTTCTCACATAAAACATTAACAATCTGGTATAACCCAATTTTCTTATCCACAAGTAACTATGACTCTCATGTGGATATTATTTAACAAAATTTAATTCCTCTATACGCAACAGTCTAGATAAGTAAAGAAACGTAAATTACAGCTCAGTAAAACAGTTTGGAGATCAAATCATTTAAATTACATGGTTTCAATTAACTCAGGGTTGCTTGATTAGAATAATATATTAATATTCTCATTATTTATTACCCAATATTTTCATTTTCTTAATGTATGTTTTAATATTAATTATTTCCTTTATTTCATTTGGTAAGACATCAAAAAAATTAGGAGACGAAAAAAAACATAATGCTTGGTAATTTTAATTTTTACTAATAGTAATATTTTTTAGAAATAAATTTTTAATTGTTGAGTGTCTCTCGCGAATATTCTAACTAATTGTGGATTTCAATTATTCTTCACATGCTTGAGCGCAATAAAAATATAGAGTTTTCTCATTTGCAAAATTTCTAAATTATTGTATATTCTTGTGCACTTCTTTAATTTACTCGTACGCCAAAGTATATGGTTTTGGGCGTACTGCAATGGTTTTATAGTAGACGAAAACGTTCTTATTTGTAATTTGCAGTTATGCATAGGGGCAACATGACCAAACCAGCACAGTCTCTCTCTATACAAAATGATACTCAATGGAGGTTGATGATTCCGTTTTTTAACCTCATCCTTACTTACAAAGTCAAACCACCTAATACCAAAGATACTGCATAAGCATCTAGAATCAGAGACATCAAGTTTTCTGTTATCTTGCTTACAAAGTGTCCATGTTTCACTGACGTAACTAACTGTAGAAAGAACCAAACTACTATACAGCCTAATTTTCGTCTTAAGTCGTATACGCCTATTTCTCCACACTCTCCGAAGATTCTTAAAGGTCTCAGCAACAATCTCTATTCTTCTCTTTATCTTACTATATCATATTACGAACCACACATCACCGGTGTCTGTTAAACAGCACAAAAGGCACTTAAATTGAAACATTTGCTTAAGAGCGTTGCCATTCAAAACAGCTGAAGCCCATCTGCCTGACTAATTTTCATGGCTCGGGAATGGTTCAGTCGATAGCAGACCAGTCTCGCAACAGGATTTGTTTCTAGGTTGGCCAGCGTTTTGAGATTTATCTCCACAAAACTCCCCACCATGCCCACAGTCAGTGGAACCTCACCCTGGGTTACGAAAGGCCACTATCTGTCGGATGTAACGTTAAATCGTTGTCCCATGTTCGGATGAGTCATAACCTGTGCACGATAAAGAATACGCTAGATGACCTTGACGGGAAGCTACTTTCTGCCTTGTAACAGCTGTCTAGTGTGTTCTCTCCCCAACCTTCTCATTGCTCTCGTGTCCTTGACACCTGGTCATTTAGCCCATTTTGTGAAGAAACATTGTGTTTGACGGTGTCAAGGACTCTGAAAGCACGTTGTGGGAGGTAAAACAACCGAACCATCACTTTAGTTTTATCTCTGTTTTTTGCCAAACCTGATCTATCACCAATCACATCAACAGCACTAATGAAAGAATTCATTGTATCAGCATTGTTAGTTAATAAGGACAAATCAACTCTGTAATCTAAATCAGAAATTTCTAAATCTCTGTGCCATTTAAGGACAACCCTTGCTAATAATTCCGCCTAACATAACCAATAACCAAAGAAAAGAGAAAACGGAACGAAATGCGCCCTTATTTAATTCCACTACCAATGCTAAATCAATCGCTACAAGACTTACCAAGATGTTATTATTTGTTGTTATTATTATGCAGTGTTATTACAGAAAGCTTTCGTTACACTAACTAACTTATCACGTATTCCATATTATCTAACATTCAATTGCAAAATATGCAATCAACAGAGTCAACAGTCTTTTTGAAATCTATAAAACTAGCAACCAAAGGTTTCTGAAACTCTAAACATTTCTCAACAATCTGCCTAAGGGAAAATTATGATCTATACATCCCTACCACTTCTGAATCCGCACTGTTCATCACGCAGTTGTCCTTCAACAAAATTCTTAATTAAACGTTTCTCAACAATCTGCCTAAAAGAAAATTATGATCTATACATCCCCTACCACTTCTGAATTCGCACTGTTCATCACGCAGTTGTCCATCAACAAAATTCTTAATTCTATTAAGTATAATAATGCAAAGAATTTTACGTGGAACAGGAAGCAAACTGATAACCTTTTTTTATCACAAGAATTGTGATCACTATTTTTATTAATTGGAATAATAATAGGTCTATTAAATTCCATAATAACAATGTCTTTATTATAAAATACACTCAAAATTTCCGTCAGACATATAATAACAGAAACATTCGTAGCGTTTCGGCATCTCTCTTAATTCTAAACATTTCTAAGAATTTCAGTAGTAATTTCATCCACCCCTGGGGATTTATGCAGTTTTAATTCATAGAAAGTCAAAATGACTTCGGAATGTGATAGAGAGCGAACATTAAATCCACTAATGCATCGATCCTCATTACAAGCAACGGGAGTAGAAATAATCTTATTCTTTAGAACATCTCTGAAATGCTCAGCCCACCTAGCCGTCAGAGAATCCACACCTTCAACTACTTTACCATGTTTCGCACTTAGTCCCTGTGTACCCTCTGTTTCTTCCCACACAAACATTATCTGGTAAAACCACTGCTGTTGTGCTATCTAACTACTTCCTCTGCTTTGTCAGTCAAGCTATAAAGCCAAAGTTTCTTAGCCATTGTTAACTGATCCTTTACAGATTTATGAAGCTCGTTGTAAAGCCGTTTGTTGGGACTAGTAGGGTCTTGATTAAAATTATTCCTGCAATTCTTTCTTTCAGATATAGCTCTCTATCGTTATCCTTCAAATACCCTTGCTCCTATATCCCTTTTTACCGAAAACAATACTATTAGTTTCGAGAAAAGCCAATTTACACTGATCCAATTCTTTCTCAACTTCAGTAATAAGAAAACAACGACTGTTATAATGACTATGCAGCCGATCATTGTATGCTTTGGCTCTACTGAATCATCCAGTTTCGCTGTTAAAGGTGGTTTTTTTAATCTTAGCATAACATTTCTTATGTTTCAATTGTAATTCGCTTTGACCAGATAAGGGTTAGACCCATATCTGCTCCCATGTATGATATCCTTAGGGGATATATGATATGATAGATTGTATATTAATTAACAGAAAATGGGCTAGTTCAGTTAGGAACTAGCTCATTTCCCTAACTGAATTAATTTAACTGAATAAATTATTCCTAACTGAACTAGCCCATTTTCTGTTAATTAATATACAATCTATCATATTGATATGCAACCTATCAGGTGAAATCCAGGTATATTTATATGCCCCGATGTTTGTAGTAGATATTATTTATTTGCAAATCATTAAGTTAACTTAAATGTAGAAGACGTTACCCATTATCATGGAAACTATCAATACCTAAGGGACCTAAAACTCATACCCAAAGACCAGAGTCAGTACCAGCTTTAGGGTTGAAGTCACCAAGCACAAGAGAAATATATCCTTTCTTGACAGAATTCAAAATATCCTGAAGTCTGCAATGTCTCGTCCTCATCAGTGTCCTCTGTGGTGGCAATAACAACAGATAACATTCAAATCTTTAATCATAGCTTTAAATTTACCTATAAGAAATCTTTCATTTTGAAGAACCCGAATCTAGATAGAAACTGAACTGCCTGAGACACATTACTCAAGTGTAGGATTGGCGATGCTCATCTAGCTAAGCGAGGGTTCAGGTACCACCAATGGCCTCTGATCAGGATTATACACCAACTGATATCAAGTATACTGTGCCTCTATTCCCTTAGGGCTGGCAACCCAAAGGCAAACACTTATTGAGAGTATGTACTAATACATACTAAAAACAAGGGGACATTTAAATACACATGGGTTTCAACAGACGGGTTGCACAGGAATATGACAGATTATGTTTTAATTAAAAGCAAATTGGCTGGTTCAGTTAGGAATACTAGATCATATAGGAGCGCCGAAATTCTGTGTAGCCGTTATTTGGTCAAACGTGTCTTGCAACTGAAGCTTAAGGAATGTTGTGCTAAAGTTAAGAGAATTACCTTTAACAATGAAGATTTGTAAAATCCAGATATAGCCAAAGTACATCATGATACGCTACATAGTCATTATGACAATTGTGGTTAGTAGTGGGTTCTCACTTCAGTCCCCCCACTAGTGCTTTCCCCCTATGACGTCATAGGCCACGCCCACTTCCGACCACGCACTATGACGTCACAAGCCACGCCCACTTTCGATCACACCCCCTATGACGTCGCAAGCCACGCCCACTTCCGACTACGCCCACATGGCGCCACCGACCACGCCCCATATGACGCAACCGGCAACACCCCTATGATGTAACATGACGTAATCATGACTTAACATGCCATGCCCCTTTATTAATAATTAATAATTCCTTCCCCCTGATTAAACACCCCCTTTCACCCCCCTTCCCCCTCAGTGGCGCCATCTGGTGACAATGAAGAGTACTAATTCCCCAAAAAACCTTATTTTAATTCTAATTCTTCGATTTTTGATTCCCCCTTTATAAAAAATTCCTCCCCCCTTATGAAAAAAACCCTGGTGCCATCTGTTGACAGTGAGACGTACTATTTTCGGAAAAGCCCCTTATTTTTACTCTAATTCCCCGATTTTTCTTTATTTCCCCAAGGTTGATCTATATTTTAAGCCCTCCCTCCTTTTGCAGACCCCCATGGTTGACCTATATTTTAAGCCCTACCTATATTTTAAGCCCACCTCCTTCCCAGGGATCGGGTTATGGAAGACTCAGAATAATTGCATAGAAAGGGATGATGCAAGTCTCAGAATAATTGCTAGGGGTAGCAACGATCGGTTGTTGCAGATCTCAGAATAATTGCACAGAAAGAGATGTTACAAGTCTCAATTGTAAAAACACCTCCTCACATAAAATCAAAGCTGTATTCTTATTAAACCCCATCCCCCTTAAAAATTTAATCGACGATGGCCATTGCGTATTTTAGTACATCTCTTGTATTTAAAAACTCGTTAGGTATTCATCTGAAATTTTACAAGGCCACTCAACTCTTTTTGAATGACGACTGTCAGAATGCAGTTCTCTAAATAAAACTTTCGTTAACAGAAAATCAACTCTCAAAGTTGTATTCTTATTAATTAAACACTCATCAAAACCACACACCCCTTCTATTAAAAGTTACCTCTATTAAAACTTCACAAACTCACGACCTTTTACAAGTTCCCTAAACATGTTGTATATTCTCTGTATTTATTCCTTATAATTAAACACTCATCAAAACTCGCTCACCTTTATTAAAAATCACTCCACAATCGTAATAAAAATCAGTTTTCTGTAGATGCGTTTCAACGGAAAAAAAAAAATCCTTCCCCCTCGAACGCAATATCTCAGTGTCCACGTTCATCTGAAATTTGCCAAGCCGAGTAAACTTTGGAATGGCAACACTCGGAATGGGTGATGCATTTTTGGAATTCGTCCTTTATCGAGTCATGCGTGTAGCAACAAGCAAGTCAGCGTATGTGTCAGGTCTCTTCTTATCGGAGGTGAAGGGTCAAGAGGAATGTCACCACACGCTGTCTGCAGCACCGTATTTGCATCTGTTCCTGATAAGATCGGATTAATATCTACAAGCTTTATTCACGCCTGAGTGAGTGACGGCACTTATCGCTACACCGTCAAAGAGTGAATGCCGATGGTATGCTATCTGTTTACATCTGCTAATGATAAAACGAAAATATTTCGGATGATGCTTTAGCTCACGTGTTTACCCCAGAACGTATCTCACGAAGGGAGCTTATCGGATGAAGGTTGGCCTTGATCGTGTCGAGAGATGTTTCTAGGTCGTTTATGAGATAACATTTCCCTGTATATAAGCTCGCACCCTGCTTTCTTCGTCATTCCGTGCTTGCTGGTTAGAAAGCTGTCACAAGTTTTTGCTCCTAGTTTGCTTAGTTTTGCAAGATGTCTACAATCCGTGAGTTTGAAGATCTTCCTGCCGTGGTACATGTATTGGATGGTGCGTCCAAATGTCCTTCGTCACCTGAGACTCAAACATCGAAACGTGTTCGTTGTCGCACTACGAAACTCTCATTAACCGCACGCCGCCGTGCTTCACCCACCGCTGGGCAGGCGTGTCCCTACGTTCCTGCGAGCCCGTTAGATGGATCACTTCCGGGTTCTTCAAGCGCTCGTGATGTCACATCTGCAATCTCTGTTCCAAGTGTGAGTTCACCAGTGCCTCACTACACCATCAATAACGTGAGGTGTTTTAGTTCAAAGAAGTTCAAGACGCAATTCATTTCAAAGAGCGTCCGACTCGGTGGAATGGAAAACATTGAAGCACACGATTTCCTTCCGGTGCTACACTCCCTGCAGGAGAAAATGCTAAGTGATGTGGTTCCTGAAGGCGATTATAGTCACGTGCGTCTGTGTTTCAAATCGCCAGATTTAAAAAATGCTGTGAATTTAAGTTTGATCCGCCGTAATGAATTAACTGCTGAGCGATTCATGGCTGAACTGGACCGTGTAATTCAATCTAATGAAGGAATCGGCCCCCATAGTCAATTGGAATTTGATTTTGTGTGCGCCGATTTGGAGCGTGTCGGTCGCGGAGGTAAACGGCATGCATCTGAAAACCGTAATCTCGTTGATATGGATAGCTTTTTAAAAAATAAAAGAGCTATCGTAACGATCCAGAACAACGACGATACTTGTTTGGCTCGAGCTCTAGTGGTGGCTAGAGAATTGAATTTGAAAAAACGTGACTTGCCTAACCAATATGAAGGTGTGAGAAGAAGCCATTTTAAGCTACAAAGCATCGAAGCGCTTCAGTTACATCGAGAGGCAGGTGTTCCTCTCGGTCCGTGTGGGATACCGGAAGTCAGGCTGTTCCAACAGCATTTGTCACCAGCTCTCCGCATTGTGGTTTATTCGGTTGAAGACTGTTTCCTGCCTGTGTTTGTAGGTCCTGAGGCTCCCCAGAGTCTCTTTCTGCTTTACCGTAATCATCATTTAGACGTGATCGCTAACCCTGCAGGACTTTTCGGTACGCAAAAATTCTGCACTACCTGTTTAAAGGCGTACAACCGTGAAGGTCACGTTTGTCAAGGCACCTGCAACCGGTGTCTGACACCGAACGTCGTGCATAGTGGAGACCCTCTTCTGTGCCCTAACTGTAGTATGTATTTGAGAGGCCCTGATTGCTTTCAAGCGCATCTACAGTTATCCTGCCAGCAACGTCATCGCTGCACAAAGTGCCTGGACATTTACGATCCAAAGAAGAAACATATCTGCCATGAAAACAAGCTTCTGTTCGTGGAACCCTTGAAATTAAAGCCAGTGGAACAAAATTACATTTATTTCGATGTGGAAACCGTTCAACTGACGGACGGCGTCTTAAAACCTATCCTATGTGTGGCCACTTACAAAGTAGAAGACGACGTGTAATATCGTTTCCCGATGTGAATGAATTTATGGACTGGCTTCTCGGTGAAATAAAACCAGGCAAACAACGCTTTTCTAACACGACCGTCATAGCTCACAATTTCCGTGGCTTTGACGGAATGTTTGTCGTCGATTATCTTTATCGGCATCTACTGAAACCCGACCTTGTGTTTCAAGGTTCCAAAATTTTAGGAATTTTCCTCAACGGACTGAAAATACGTTTCATCGACAGTTTTTCATTTATCCAGGCACCGTTGAGGACATTTTCCAAAACCTTTGACGTAGAAACCGTGAAAGGTTTTTTCCCGTTCGACTTCGTCAGGGAAGAAAATTTGCAATATGCGGGGTCGATTTCGGACGCCAGTTACTTTCGCTCTGAGGATATGAATGTTACTATAAAGGCCGAATTTGATGCTTGGTATGCTTCTGCTTCCCTCAAAGAATGGGACTTTAAGCGCGAACTTCTCTTTTATTGCAAAGCCAATACAGTGTTACTGCAAAAGAGCTGTGAAAAATTTCGGCTCGATTTCATAGCCCTTACCGAAGTCGACCCATTCGCCCAAGACCTCACCAGTGCCGGCGCCTGTCAAAGGGTATTTCGAGGAAAATGTTTACAGAAGAATGTGCTGGGTGTGTGTCCCCCACGAGGCTACTCAGCCAGCAACGACCGACAGTCGCTGAAAGCACTGGCCTGGCTGCAGTACGAAGCAGAGAAAAATAACCTTCAGATTCAAACGGCTCGTTCACCTCAGGGTGAATTTAAAATCTCCAAATTTAATTTAGATGGTATTTGCCATGACACCCGTACCATCTATGAAGCGATGGGTTGCTGGCATCATGGCTGTGTGGAATGTTTTCGCCCTGAGGCCATCCAGTCTGCAGAGAAGAAACCCTTTTCAGCTCTTTACAACCGAACTCTGGATCGTCTTGGAGCTATAAAACTCTTGATGCCCCAGTATAATATCAAGGTCATGTGGGAGCACGAATTTGATCGTTTACTCCGTACGGATCCTGCAATGGCAACCGTCTATAAAAATATTGAGCCCATCAGAAGGATCGGCGCTAGGGATTTTCTGTTCGGCGGCAGGACCGAGTGTTTCACGTGCTACGCTTCCGAGGACCAGGGCGTGGCCCTCGACTATTACGACGTGAATAGTTTATATCCTGCCGTCTGCAAAAAATCACCCTACGGAAAAGGACACCCCCGAAGGATCACGCAGGACTTCATCTATGACGTGGACTTTTATTTCGGGGTGATGCATGCCACCGTCCTTCCACCTGGAGATCTCTTCATCCCTGTGCTCCCGTTCAAGGCCAACGGGAAGCTACTGTTTCCACTATGTAGGACCTGCGCTGAAGGACAACTGGCACCACCGTGTACCCATACTGTGAATCAGCGTGTGTTGACCGGATCGTGGTGCACCTTCGAAATATACACCGCTCTGAGAGCAGGGTATAAACTTCAGAAGATACACGATGTCTGGCACTTCGACACTGTAGTGCAATACGATCCTGTGAGTAAAAAAGGGGGTATCTATGCTGGTTATACCTTCCTGGGTGTTAAACAGAAGTACACCGGTTTCTCTCCAGACGTCAAAACAGACGCAGAAAAAGAGGCATTCTGTGAAGCTTTTTTTCAGGCGGAAGGGGTACGAATCCTTCCGTCTGAAGTGAAGAACAACCCCATCTCGAGGCAAGTCTCCAAGATTTTTCTTAACTCCGCTTGGGCAAGAATGCAGAGAATCTCACCCGGACCAACACCACCATAGTGAGCTGCCCGGTCCAATATATGGAGCTCTTATCAGACGCATCCAAAGTCATTACGGACATAGCACCGATCAACGCACATGCCGTTCTGGTGACTCATCGACCCATCGAGGAGGCAACTCCAGCGAATTTGAAAGGTAGCCTTATTTTGGCCGCCATGGTGACAAGCCATGCACGGATGGAATTATACGCCCTGCTCTCCAAACTAGGCCGGCATGCGCTCTATTCCGATACAGACTCTGTCATCTTCAGCTCAAGCCCATCCGCCACCTTCATTCCTCCAGAAGGACAGTTTCTGGGTTCGTGGGTGTCTGAAATCAGAGCGAAATATGGTGCCAGTGTGAGAATCACTGATTACGTGGGAGCAGCCGCTAAGAGCTATGCGCTGAGACTTAGCAATGGAGACGAGATTCTTTATGCGAAAGGGCTGAGTCTCACTCAGAAAAACCGGGAGAAATATAATTTTCAACTTCTGAAAGCCATGGTTCTAGAACAGTCTCCGGTCAGTGAGTGCTTCACAGTACCCTTTAACGTAGTGAGAAACAAAGTGAATGCGACAGTCATTAACAGGCCTATGATCAAGAAATCCAAGGTGAACTTGGACAAACGCTATCTCCCACCTGGCGAAACTGTTTCGGTTCCTTACGGTTATGTGGATACACAACTTGACATCTTGCTAGATTTATTGTAAGTTAATTTTTTTTTTATTGTACATAGCAATTTTATAAAAGTATTTTTAAATGTGTATCTTGCATATTGCAGAAAAGGTATAAAAATTTGTGTATAAAATGTTAATAGCATATTGCAGAAAAATATGGCGCGCTGTCAATTTAACCCGCAGCCAGGTATGCGAAGCTATCGCAGCTACATTTTCAGTATCTCACCACTGTGCGCTCTCTGCCTACACTAGCGCCCCCTATCGCACTTCCGGTTTTTGAGCCGGCCGAGCGAGCGATGCTCACGGGCGCGCGTCTGCATTAGCGGAAGTCGTAGCTGCTCTCTGCACTGGAGCCATCTATCTCATGGCTCATTTGCTGTAGAATTGTTAATATTGTGAAACGTTTGTAAATATCAGTACTGTTTTATTGAAGCTTCCAGTATAATTACCAAACTATTGTCTGCAATGAAATATACTGTGCTATTTAGCTTAATAAATGTTTTTTTTTTAAAACCAGTCTCTTTATTTTCCAATCTTCAACACTATATTTATGTGAGTAAAAAAGATGGATCAGCAAGATGATGTTTCTATGGATAACATTTATAAAACCTACAAAAGGCGTATATCAGTTTTAATTTCTTTTATTGGATATCTTTTAATACATTGTTTTACATTTTTAATACTTGGGTTTTTTAACACAAGTCTTCAGGTACACAAGTCTTGGAAAGTTTTTTACAGAAGTCTTCAGATATCTTCAATATGAACTCCATTCAAATAACTTCCTTTTCTTATGTCGGACGGGAACAAAGTCGCTCATTGGAGGGGGAGCAAAAGTCTCTGTTATGGCTTGTCTGGGAATGTTTAGCTTTAGTTCGTGGAGGATGGTAACCTTTACTTCGTGGGGGGTTTCCAATTGTCGATTAAATAACAGGTAATTTTTCAATACAGCCAGGTACTTTTCAGTTTTATCATCAACGTCAGATTCAAGTATTTTCTTCATCTCCGTGTCTAAATCACACACTTTTTTTCTTATGTTTTTCCTCTGCACTGCTTTCACAGAAATCATTTTTTTCTAAATAACGAGACCAGCAGGGGTAGGGCAGCTGTTAGCAGTGGTATGATAAACCCTGAACAACGCTGTAGGAGACGTTTCTTGTGACGAACAGATGCACGTTTTGAAGCTAGACTTCTTATGATCGTCTTGTGCTGTCGTAAATTCTTTAATACTTGCTGAGATACAGGTATATTTCCTTTTAAGAAATTAGTACACACTTCACATAGAGCATACATCTGGGGATCGGAGATATGTTTCAACAGCGCAGTACGCTGCTTTCCCCCTAGTTTAGGTAAACACTGAAGGAATGGGCCTTGAGATTTAACTTTCATTTGGAACGTAAATTATTTCAGGATATTCAGATGGAAGAATCTTGGCACGGAGCCTTTCAGTATCTAACGTTCTAGGATGGAGGTCCACTCACAAATAGCCACAGGTCGCTTATGTAACTAGTCTATAAGCATCGGTCAGGAGTTTGGATTGATGTGGAAATACTTGTCTTGCCAGGTGCGTTATTTGTGAGGCATCCTGACAGTTGCGAAATAAAAACATGTAGTGAGCATTGAGTGATATAGTCCTCGAATGTCTTCCCTTTAAAAACAGATTTTGCAAGATCAGGACAATCGTGATATTTTTATGATGACCTCCACGAATAAACAATTGAGATATGCGTTCGCTGGCTACAGACTGTTCCATTAAGTCATCCAGCACCAGAAGCGTAGGTCTGAGGGGATCAAATTCCAGATCTACAGGTAGTCCTTCATAAAATTCCACCGTTTTCTTGAAGGGTTCAAAGGCCACTCACCGTAGCAGTAAACGACACGTTGGGGTGGGGGTTCGAACACTTGATCGGCTTCTTTGATGAGTTTCAGAGTGAAAGTCGTCTTTCCACACTGTGAAAGAGCAGCAATTATAATATTTGAAGGAGTTCGGAGAGCCATCGTACCACCATGCAGTCGTTAAAGTCTACTCGACACGTGTAATCCCAATGCAGTACTGTGGGAAGAGTCGAACCACACGCTCTTTTAAACAGGAAATACAGACAGTGAGCTCCGCAAGTGTCTCCCAGGGGGTCCTGCAGGGGTATCGAAGGATGTAAGACGTGACGTATGCCTAGTCGACTGTAATATTCTTGCATGGAGACATCAGGACTCGTCCCCAGAGGGTCAAAGTGATCCACGTGCATTCCTTTCTTGTAAACTGCTATCCAGTGGGTTCCAGGCATGGAGGACGGATCGGTATTGTAGATAAACAAGGCTTCTGATTGGGTGATTCTGCGTGGTAGTCTGTCATGTGGAAACACACCTAGACTTGCAGGTAACATCGAGAGGATGGATTCTAACTGATAGGTATTCATGAGCTATAGTCAAACAGGATTTTACGATCCAGTGGGATTTCCAGCAGATTCTGGTATTCTGCATATAGGATCACAGTGACTGATGTGGGTAGTGGTCTGGCAAACTTTAATTCGACTCTCACACTACCGCTCTTTATTAAAGAAAACACTTTATTACATTCACGTTGCTCGGGGGTCAATTGGAATCCAAACAGTGTAAAATCCTCGCCATAGGCTTTTCACGATAAGTTAATACCACTATCGGATTTCCAGGCATCCACAGCTTCCAATAATCCTTGGTAACAGCGGAGATAACGCCCATTCGTAAAGTCGGGGGTGTAGGACTGATGATCACTGTCAATGTGAAGACTGATGTAGTTTAAGTCGAAATGTTGGAAGTTGAAGGGATTTTTTTCGTACGATCCATTCAGGCTGGTACTTTCCAGCATACCCAGTACAAGCCGTATAGGGAGCTGGCCGAGAAATATATTGTCACGGTTCACACTCGTCAGTCCCAAAGCAATGGAAAACATACGTAAATCCGTTCTTCGCAGAGGGTACTTGGCACTCTCCGAACCCAGCAGGCGAGCGTGTGCTAGGATGACACCCGAAGTGGGTTTGACTTTACGCACGAAAAATTCAGCTTCGTGTATCTGTACTTTGTAAGAGGGGTCTGCTTCACCTGTCATGAGGCAGAATTCGGGTTTGGATCTCATCAAACGCAGTCTCAGGTCGACTTGATTGAGTAGGTAACGATCTTGATTAAACAGGTCGGCGTGGATCCACGAGATGAGTTCGATACCTGTTGACTTGGCATACCCCTTTCGTTGATGCCATCCCTCGTTCTCCCTGCTGGTCAGTTCCATTTTACCGGGGGTGTCGAGGTACCAGAGTGACGTGCCTAGCTGACTTCGTGTGGCATCGGCCCCGTAATTCAATAGAGTCTCTAGATAAGCCCTGTAGGGTTACAGGGTGTGAAAAGCACTCACGAGATGATCGTTGAGGAAGACGTCTACCTGGCTGAAGAGGGCATGGAAGAAATGATTGCAGGGGGCAATCACTTCCGACGGTGCTGTACCATCGGATTTTACAATCTTCAAGACGAGATGTAGGTGACATCGAGATAGATCAATGTAATCGTCCGTCCCCTTCACGATGAATTCGAGTGGTGCATTACCTTCCAGGGAAGCCACAGGTAAATAATTGACATAGCAGCCTCTTTCTAATTGTGAGACAGTGGGTGGGACCAGAAACAAGTCCAGTTCTGAATTGGCACAGTCGCCAGAATCAGCGTGAATTTTCTGAATGCTCATGATGAAAACACGTCCTGCACAGTACAGTGTCTCTTCACTTTATGAACCTTGGGATGCTGACGGCGGCGTTTTATTCCTTTCCCTCCCTGCAGCCTGGAACTGGCACGCTGCCAGAGATCGGCGCCTGCTTCACGGAGTCCCGCTTTGGCTGCAGATTTGAAGTTTTGCCCCTGGGACATCTCTGAAACGAACCGTAGCCCACCCTTACGCAGGGTAGACAGCGCAGGTCGTACGAGAGGGCTGATGAAACGTCCGATCCTAGCAAAGATGCTTCCTAGCCCATCGCCTCTCTGATAACGAGGACCACGGAACACACCCTTCCCTGTTTGGCTCTTGTAGTAGCTCACGTAGGCGTCTGCGGAAGGGGGAACGAATTTAACCCTCATGGCAGAAATGTAACTTGACTAAAACTTTACCGAATTTAAAATGCAGAGGTTCTCCTGTATCGGTACGAAGGAAGATTCTCACACTCTCGAAACTGTTCCTCGCAAGAGGGTAGTAATCAGGTTGTTGATACACTGCAACAATGGCTTCGCTATTACTGGTTCTGACGGCAGGATTCACGACACGCAACAGTTCACCGTGAGTATCACCTAACAACTGAGACGCTATCAGGTCTGAATACAAATAAATACCATACATTCCTCTGTTCATATCGATGGGATAGTCACCCAGGACTTTATTCAGCGGTATATCTAATTTAGCAATTCCTAGCATGTCACCTAATCCGGGGTTCGATCGAGGAAATTTAATGTAATGCGACTTGTCTGTATCCATCAATACGGTATGATCTGCCTGTTGCTTGAAACGGTAAGCTTTTCTCAGTCTGTAGGGTAGCATCTGGTTCATTGCATCGAATAATGATTCGGCAGTTTCGTATCGTCCATGGGGTACCTTTCGTTCTTGGAAACTACCTGGCGGGATCACGTAGAAATAACACTCGTCATCTATGTCGAAAGTTGGTGTATTGCAAAGTTTGCTGGCAAATCGTTGGTGGAAGGGTTTGTCAACTTCTCCCTCCCCGATACACAGAAGTTTGCCAAAATTCGTTTTAGGGAACATCAAACCGTACCCCTCACTCGTTTTGAATACCCAGTAACCACCGTTATAGGAAACTATTATTTCTTTGGGGTGCTGTGTGGTGAGGAGAGAAAACATCTCCATTCGAGTTATTTTGCCAGGTTTAAGTTTGATTTTCCTGTATTCTTCAGGGATGGCAGGGGCGTAATATTCATATGTGTCGTTAGAACCGTCCACATTGTACCAGCTCACAGGTAAGTGAACTTCAGCTAGTCCCACTTTCCATTTTCCGTTTAGTATTAGGGGTTGTGCCAGCCGAACCGTGAAATCGGTCTGCGAATTGTTCGGATAAATATTCTGACTAGCCGTGGAGTGAAGAGTCAGGTAGAAACTATCCATTTTTTAGGGATCCAGGAAGGTTTGGGATATCCGCGAAATTTGACCAGTGCCTTTTGACCATTTCTCTCGATTATTTTCTCAACTGTGTAAAGTTCGAATTCTGTCACTTTTTGAAGCTCCGATTTATAGAATGTGCCTTTCAACACTTCTCCCTCAGAATCCCTTACGACATACACAGGGGGCTGCCGTTGTAATACCTTGTCGACTATAAATATTTCTTCGGTCCACAAATGTGTACCTGCCTTCTTGAAGGGCGCTTTTACACTGGCTAGTCGAACTGTGTCACCTACTATAAATGCTGGTTTTTCTTTTACTACACTCGGATTGCAATAGAGTCGAACCCACACAATGTCTTCGTTGCGTAAGGTCACGTCCTTGGGGGCCATATCGTGTGCACCGTGAACGGTGGCATTGTATCCCCTTACAACACGCTGCAGCACGTCCAGGTAGCGGTAGGTATTGTTGCGTGTATGATATCTCCCCAGTCTCTCGCGTAGGGTACGATTCCATCTCTCCACCAAAGCTGCTTTTTTGTCGGAGTATGTAGCAAAGAACCGAATACCTTTCTTTTTCAGGAATTTCTGGAACACTCTGTTGGTAAATTCCGTACCCTGATCAGTATTTAAATTCAGTTTGAGTGGCAGTCCCGTATTCTGTGCCAACTTTTTTACTCTACCGAATCCTCTTTCAGGGTCGAAATAATGGGACTCCAAAGTTTTGTTTTCTGCTGCACCCAGACGTCGTACCCCACCAGGTTTTGCCATTGATGTAGTGAAAGTGTAACACCTGTCACTGTAGGAACGTCACCTATAAACTGTCTGATATCCATTGTTAAGTTACACACACGGATTTTGTATTCTCCGTCTAAGGCTTTTGACTCTCCACACTGAATATTTTTACTAGGAGCTACAAGTTCTAATACAAGTACGGCTATCGTTAACAATGTCACGATTACACTACCCACACTAGCTAACACCTTCTTTCTCCTATCCATACCAAGACTAAAATGACATAGGATGAAAAGACAGACACATTATATAAGGTTACAATTATTTATTTAATTTATACATTTCATTTTTTGCCTCGTCGACAATAACATTATATTTTAGATTGCAAACAAAACCAGAATCTACAAAATTCAATAGACCTCGCTTCTAGGCCGTATCCACAAATACCTGTGCTAGACCATTAATGTCCAAGTCACCAGACCACCCTACGATGGTCGGTATTTTTTCTTCTGGTTGCAGTCCATCTAACGGTATCACACGCATTAGTTCTTGCTGAAAAATATTCACCAGCAGCGGGTAAACACAATTGGGACCGTCGAAAACAGGACCCAGTAGGAAAGGACAAATCGATTCAGAATGTTCCATAATGCCTGTACGGAGTTGGTGATCTTTGGGGGTCCCGCACACGTTGTGCACAATGCCCATCACCTCGTCTAAGTGAATAGCCAGCGTGAACAACTGCGAAGCATTCAATGATATACAGCGTCTCATCACATGGAACTGTAGAGTTCTTTGGTCTGCTGATTCTTTGATGAAGTGGACACAATGTTCACCACCTGCAGTGCGATACATGTAGGCACGTAAACCGTGCATCACGTACCATGTCTGTTGATCGGGACCGATTTTCACTTGGTCCTCTATGTGGGGTACCGCAGCACACAAAGCCTCCCATTCAGGTATGGAGAGGCTAACTCCTGCTGGTGTAAGGTAGATGAGTTCACCATTTTCATATTTCTTGTAGTGGCGTACATGCACAGAAAACTTATTTTTGAACAGCGAGAGCATGACGTACACATCTTCACTGAGACACCACGCATCTGGATTGCTATGCTGCATCGTGAACAATGAGGCACAGCGCGCTCACTCCCTATTTAACTAGAGAGCCGCACCACCTGAGATGACCAATCAGGAACGCAAGCGAGTGTTTGTTGAGACATGTTCTCGACGATCGATCCATCCGAAAAAAGCAACTGTTTCTGCTAAAGAGCAGTGGACGTCCTCTCCGGTGTGATATCCGCATTCAAACTTGGAAACTTTGGGGAGATCACAATATTTGGGGCAGCCGTAAAGTTCGAGATTAACACTGGGAAGATTTAATTATTCCAAGAGAATTCTTTCCACAGTAACTCCTTTGTAACCCACCACAGTAGCTTCTTCAGTACGTGCAAGTTTGTAAACATATTTCACGATGTTAGGGACGTGATCTAACGACCACACCTTTTCTCGAGGCAGAAGATGAAAGGGTAGACCTATCACATATTTAGACACGTAGTTCGCTGTCCTTCTGTCTTTTACTGACAAAGGTTGGTGCTGTCGAAGATTGAAACGATAGACACCACATTTCCCATTCAGAGTTGCATATCCAAGTTCACGTACTAGGAAACGACCATTTACACGGAAACCGTCGAGGTCTAGAACCATACAGATGTTTTGCATAGTTGCACTAGTTCGAGTATCTGGAGATGAAAACACTTGATGTCTTCACACTGGCAGGGTCTACAGACGTCTCTGTCATTTACGTCTCAGAGCCTGCACAACACTCTGTGGCAGTGCCAGTCAACCATTGGGGTAAAATAAAGAAAAATCGAAGAATTAGAATAAAAATAGGGGTTTTTTGGGAATTAGTGTTCCTCACAGGAACCAGATGGCGCCAGGGGTTTTTTTCATAAGGGGGGAGGAATTTTTTTATAAAGGGGGAAATCAAAAATCGAAGAATTAGAATAAAAATAGTTTTTTTTGGGAAAATAGTACTTCTCACTGTCAACAGATGGCGCCACTGAGGGGGAAAGGGGGGTTTAATAAAGGAGGAGGAATTATTAATTATTAATAAGGGGGCGTGACCGGTTACGTAATGATTATGTAATGATTACGTCATGTTGCGTCATAGGGGCGGGGGCGGAAGTGGTCATGACCGGTGACGTTATAGGGCGTGGTCGGTGACGTCATAGTGGGGAAGCACTAGTGGGGGTCACCCGGGTGTGACGATACTACTGTGGTTAGCTTGCTGCAGAAGTTGAGAAAGAATGGGGTCAGTTAAAACAGGCCTTTCTTAAAACCAACAGTACTCTTTTGGGTAAAAGGGAACAGAGAAAGCAAAATTATTTGAGTGATGAGGCTATGGAACTGATTTTCTGAAAGAAGGAAGTCCAGGAATAATATGAATCACCACCCTACTCGTCCTAACAGACGACATTTCAATGAGCTTAATAAATCAATTAACAGCTCTTAAGAAATTTCGGCTTGATAGCTTGGTGAGAAAGCAGAGGAGACAATTAGATAGCAAAACAGCAGGGGTTTTACCATGCCGTGTGGGAAGAAATATAGGGTACACAGGGACTAAGGGATAAACAGGGTAAAGTGGTTGAAGGTGTGGATTCTCTGACGGATAGGTAGGTTGAGCATTTCAGAGATGTTCTAAACAATGAAATTATTTCTACTCCCATTGCTTGTAATGAGGATCGATGCATTAGTGGCTTTCATATTTGTTCTATATCACATTCCGAGTAGCTTTCGCTGTCTCTAAATTATCTTTCCGAAGTAGCTTGGCTGTCTCTATATTAAAACTGCATAAATCTCAAGGGGTAGATGAAATCACCACTGCAATGCTTAGAGAACGGAACATTTATGTTGTCACGTGGCTGACTGAACTTTTGAATATTTTTATGATGAAAGTGTTGTTCCTAAGGATTTATTTAGAGCTATAATTATCGCGATTTTCAAAAAAGGTAATCGTACTTCTTGTGATAATTATAGGGGAATTAGTTTATTTTCTGTTCCCGGTAGATTTCTTTGTGTAATTATACTTAACAGAATAAAGAATTTGGTTTATGGACAACACCATGCTGAACAGTGCGGATTCAGAAGTGAAAGGTGATATATGTATAGATCAAATGTTTGAAAATAGGTAAATTGTTGAGAAATGCTTAGAGTTTCAGAAACCTATGTTACTAGCTTTATAGATCTTAAAAAGGCTTTTGACCCGGTTGATCGTTAGGTCATACGGAATACTTGGCAAGTTAGTTAGTGTAATTAAAGCTCTCTGTAATAACATCGAGTCATATGTGAGAGTTGGTAAGGCTTATAGCGATCAGTTTAGCATTGAGAGAGGAATTAAATAAGGGTGCATTTTGTCTCCTTTTTCCATAGTGATTATGTTATGTGATTATGTTATGTGAAATTCTTTGGAAGGGAAATATTGGGGGTTAAATTCGTATAGAGTTTCAACATTTCTGAATTAGATTATGCAGATTATTGGCCCTGTTATCTAATGATGCTGATGAGATGAATTCTTTCGTTAGGGCTGTTACTGATACTGGTAATAAAGTACATTTGGTGATAAACAGAGAAAAACTAAAGTGATGAAAATTGGTGAGGCGGATGATGCTTCAGTTGCTTTAAATGTCTGCACTCTTGAGGAAGTGTCTCAGTTTAATTATCTTGAGAACTATGTAACAGGTACTATTGATGTATGGCAAGAGATAAATGGAAGAATAGTTATTGCCGTTGGTAATTTTAAGAATGTATGGAGAGTGTGCAAAAATTGATGTATACACTTTAAAAAAATAGGCTCTATAATATTTTCGTTCTTTCTAAGGTTACTTATGATAGTGAAACGTGGACCCTTTACAAGCAAGATAAGAACTTGATGCCTTTGATTCTAAATGCTTGCGCAGTATCTTGGTCATTCGGTGGTTTGTCATTTTAAGTAGTAAAATGTTAGTAGGAGTTATTAACCTCATTTAAGCTACATTTTATGCAGAGAGAGAGAGACTGGGTTGGTTTGACCAATTTGCCCGTATGCATAGCTTCTGATTGATAAACAGAATTATGAATAGTGTGTCTATAAGCTTGAGGAAAATGATGAAATCTAGGATGCAATGGGCCAACAATGTCAAAGACGACCTTTCTAGAATTATCCTAGAGTAGCCAAATCCAGCAGCTGTAGCTCAGGACAAACATGTCTGTAGAGTACAATTACACAGTAAGGTAGGACATCTGTATTCTATGGCTTCATGAGGATTTTGTATACATCTAGGTATTTATATATATATAGCAAGTGGTAGTGTATAGTTAAAGATATATAGAAAATCAACGACTGACCACCTGGTACTGTAACTCAATTCGAAGAAATCAGGCTGTACCGAGTTTCAGGGTTCCACCATTATATGCAACAAAATGGCTAAATCAAAGCCTCAAACAAACCGTTTGCAGGGGCGTACGTAAGTGTCAATTTTGTAGGGAGCCATTCAGGGAAGTGTGAAGTATTTTGTAGGCTGGAAATGACACTCTGAACTTCACTGATATATTATAGAATAATCGAGATCCTTTTTAGCAGTTTTTCACTTAGTCTTTGAGGTACTGAAAGTGTCAGGGGTGTTCCTTCCTAAAAAAGAAAATGACTAAACAGCCTCGCCGCTAATCCCTTCAGGGTTCTGCCTGTTGGGAAAAAAACTCTTGCAATTGGTTTGTAGAGTTTACAGACTCTATTGTCCTCTCCTTATGACTGCCAATGACAGCCTAAGAAGAAAGATCTTGATGACGGCACACAACTAACTGTTAGTTCAAATGTTCTGTAGTTCGAAAAAACTGTTGGATATAAGTCACATGATGTTTGTTCGGTTATGTTAGGTATCTCAATAAATGGGGTCCTCCTTAGTGTGGCTTCGCTGTCGTATTTCTCGAACTTCCGTAAGAACAGTAAAGGCTCTTAGCTCTAAATTATAGGAAGTGTACGTAGCCTAATTTCCCATAATTTTATCTTATTCTTTATGTTAAATCTCTTTTTCTTTCATGTGTAATATCTTAGAAATTGGTCAATAACTGTAAAGGGTTTGAAACAATCAGGAATATTTTCATGCATTCTTTTCGGAAAGCTGATTTTATTTCCAGTTTGTCATTATTTCTGAATCATATTTGCCACTTAAAAGATGATAATAAACGATCTTCTATTGGAAAGTCTCGGAATGAATTCTATACTTCACTCTCAGAGAGCATACAATTTTAACTTTGACAGATTTAGAACGTTAATTACGAGTAATCAAATAAACCCAACGCTAGAATGATGATGAAAGATGAATTGTCATGGCTGAATTTTTTATAAAAAATTAAATATATTTGCAGGCTAAAATTTGTCCCATTAAAATTATCTCCATGCTTAAACTTTCATCATTGAAAGTACTTCCAGGCTAAAAGTTTAAACATTTGAAATACTTTGTGGCTAAGATTTCTGCCATTAAACATACTTCCAGGTTAGGATTTTAACCATTAAAAATAGTTCCAGTTACAATTTCTACCACTAATAAATAGTTTCTTCTAAGAAATTTATTAAAATATAATTGTTCTCTGTTTAACGTAAAAATAAATGTGATTTAGTAGTTTAGATTATACTATAAGATGCTGTTTCTTGAGTGTTATGACTTCTTAATTTTAACCGATGTGTATTATATATGAGCAGTTTGATAGAAATAATCTATTCTCTCTTAGCAATGAAGTCAATATTTTTAGGTATGGATCGTAACATTTAAAACAAAAGACGAACCTATGCATAACAAAATAGAAATATCGAGCAAGAAATTTTCATTTTCATGCTCTGAAAATTCTAGAAATATTACGGACATTAATAAATAAAATAAATAAATACCCCCATTACTTTTAACAAATTAATCTAACCGTTTATTTCTTTAGGAAAACTGTGTCGAAATGTTTATCCATATGAGTGAAGCAGTATGGAACGATATTCGTTGCGATATAACATATGAATATATTTGCAAATCAAAACCAGGTAAAAGTTAAATAACGAGTAATTAATATATTTTCTACCATGATTGTATATTCTTTTGACTTATGTTACTGTAATAATATTTATGTTATACAATGCTGAAAATTAACCAAGCCTATAAATATATTCTTTTACCATCTGCCCTTAGGTGTTTCAATTGAATTTATGCATTTATGTTTTTGCCTATACACATTGAAGTAAATGTTATAATTACAATGTCTTCGAATATTAAAATCATATATCATACTACACTATTGCAGCTAACTAAAATAATTTAGTTATTATTTGGATATGATGAAAAATTATAGAAATTTAATGTAATTAAAAATATTGTAATTTAAGCATTTTCAAAAAGCAAAACTTTTTCTAATCTAACAGTTCATTGGCGACTACAAAAGAACTGTATTATAATAGTAAATATAGTGGCTCAAGATACGTAATTCCAATCGTAAAAAATAAATTATGCATAAACACTTCTATTTTCTTGTATCAAAGATTTTTAATTTATTTACCTTTATGTATAAGAAATGAAGCAAATGGCTATCATTTTAAGTATCTATTGAAGGATTACCTTTAAAATATTAGTAATGTAGAGCAATTTCTTGCTATTTTACAATGATTTAAAATCACCTCTTTTTGTCTCAAGAAATTAAATGCATTTATATATCCATTGTTGCTTTAAAAATAAAATTTAATAGTTATTTAATCTGGACGAGCCATTGTTCTTAGGGCATAAATATCACTTCGCAAGCAAATATAGTTTGTTCATCTGCATAAATATACAAATATATATATATACATGTAAAACGTAATAATAAACTTTGTTCATGTCAATATATGTATATAGATTTATTATTCAGAGCCTTATATAGTAGGGAAGAGCCATGCCCCTCCGAAAGTTGAGAATGATAGTAAGGGTAATAGAGACAAAAATTCACACGTGCATATTTCACGCATCTTTCAAGAAGTTTTAAATACCTCTAAACGAAGAGGGAGATATCGCACTGCAATGAAAATCAAGAGCCCTTCCCCTCCCCCTCGTTACGTTTTTCAGGGTCGATTGTGTCATTTCGACCCCCTTATGTTTTCTGGATCGGAGTTTAGTCGATGAAATTACCCATCGTTTCAGGAACTTTTATAGGAATCAGTGAAGATTAATGATTACACAACCATAGAGTTTAATCTGGCATGAAATGGAAATGAAGGGAAATGAGGTGGGACGCGTTAGGATGGCGCCTCGCTAGTTCGAACATAAAAAGCAACCAGTAGTTGAAAAATTAAAGATGGAAAGAAAAAGTAACAACAACAAAAGAGAGACATGTTTTCCTACGCTTTAACCTTCTACTTTAAGTGTTTTTACAGGTAATTGATTTTTTTGGGAGGATGGGTGAGTGTGTCACGAAATCAACGTATTTTGCGGTATAGGGGTACTGCAAAATATATTGACTAGGGGGTTCAAAACTCCCATTTCCAGCTCTGCTGGAATGTCATATTCATTAGTGTATCAAGACCATATAGAAATATTTAATATTCGATTTCACCCACAAAATATTCCATTAGAAGGGTGAAAAAGACAGCATTAAATTACGAAATTCATTAAAACCTTTTAACCTCCACTGTCATAGACGCTGCTGGGAATAGCTACAATTCTAGCAGTTATAATTTTTATCTCGTTTTCAAAAAAATAATCGACATAATTAGTTTACTTTGCTCGTCGATCTATAGACATTGATCATGTTTACTTTTTAGAGATATACAGGATGTCCATAAAGTGTCTTTACAATTTAAAAAATTTATTAAAAAAATCAAATAAAAAGATAAATGTTTGGAAATTATTACAAAATGAGAAGTAGCTATTGAAGTTTGTTTTCCATCATTTGATACACCTCTATATGGGCACCATTAGTTGCACGAAGCACATGAAGAGGGTACTCGAATTTTTGCCATGTTCGCTGTAGCATATCCTCATCGATGGTGGCAATGGCATCAGTGATCTTTTTCTTTAGGTCAGTGATGTCCCGTATCTTTGTTCGATACACAATATCTTTAACATAACCCCATATAAAGAAGTCCAGTGGAGTGGTATCTGGTGAACGAGGTGGCCAGGGAATTGGGCCATCCCTTCCAATCCACCGGTGTGGAAATGTTTGATTTAGGAACCTACGGATTTGCAGTCCCCAATGTAGTGGGGCACCATCTTGCTGTAAAATGATGGTTGGTTGAAGGTCATCTAGTTGTGGTGCCACATATTCAGTCAAAAGGTCAAAGTAAACATTTGCAGTAATTGAAGCCTCGTTGAAGTAAAATGTACCAAGGATTCGATTGCACATGATCCCACACCACACATAAACCTTTGGACTATCTCGGTGGTGAAGTTCACTAGTCACATGGGGGTGTTCTGATCCCCAGATTCTCCCATTATGTGTGTTCAGTTTCCCTGAGACCTGAAAGGTTGTCTCATCACTAAAACAAACTCGGGTGAGGAACGTTTCATCCTCAGCAATTCGTTCCAGCATGTTAACTGCAAACTCTTTTCGTCTTGGTTTATTATTTGGCTCGAGTGCCTGTAAGAGTTGCACTTTGTAAGCGTACAATCGCAAGTCCTTGTGTAGGACTTTGTGCACTGTTGAACGTAGTAGCTCTAACTGTCTGGCAGCAATACGGATGGACATTATGGGAGATCGACTAAAGGCTTGTCTTACACGATCGATGTTTTCCTCAGATGTTCTTGGTCGTCCCTTCCTCCCTTTATCCAACGCTGTCCCTGTCTCCATAAATTTCTTGTGCCATGCACGAATTGACGGACGTGACGGTGGATCTCTTCCATACTTAGTTCTGTAGTTTTGCTGAGTCAGCGTATCCGATTTCGTTTCAATAAACCATGATACACATTGTACCTTCTCTTGAGGAGTAGCCATTTTTTAGAGTTTCTTTAAAAAATACATCTTTCATCAACGTGGTACCTGAAATACACAAATGCAATGTGATTAAAAACTTTGATAACCACTTAGTACAAAAAACAAATTTGATAAAGATATCTCATCAATTGCCTTTGTAATAATTTTTTTAAATTGTAAAGAGACTTTATGGACACCCTGTATTTTGATGCGCTCTTTCCTAATCCTCCAAAACCTGTAATTATGCCCTCTAACGGTACAAAAAATTTAAAAATTGCGAAATTTGAAACGAAAACTACAAGCGATGTATTTATCATAGAAATTCGAAATTTGGGTCGTGGTATGTGAAAGTCGTGAAGTTTCGATTGGCAACAATGAGTTGACTCCTTAGACCCAGAAGTGGTGAAAAAAGCGACTTTTGTTTATTTTAAGAGATAATTGTTTCTTTTAGAGATAAAAAAATTCCCTTTGTGTTGGATATGTAGGTATTGATGAAACATTACGATTCTCACTTTCGAATCTCCCAAAAGGTATAATTGCGCCAACTAAAGTTGCAAAAAGTTTGAAATTTGAAATTTTTAGACGAATATTACAAATCATATGTTTATTATATAAATTTCAAATCTGAATGGTGAATGTGAAGGTCATAAATTTTTTTCATTACCAACAATGAGTTCACCCCTTAGATCCAAGGGGTCAACTTGGATTGCGCGTTTTTTTGTTTTAAGCGATAATTGTTTCTTTTTAGAGATCTTTTAAACATTAATTTTTTGTTGTATAAGTGTGACTGATGAAATATTACCATTCACAGTTTCCAAACCTCCCAAAAGTTTAAACGGTGAAAACATTTGAAAACGGCAAACGTTTAAACTGCTATTCCAAGTAATGTATTTATGTTAGAAATTAGAATTAGAAATTAGAAGGAATAATTTACTTCTTACGCTGAGGGTGCGGTGGGAAGCGCAACTGTTTCGTTTTAAGAGAAAATTAGAAAATTAATTTTTAGTTGAATTCGTACTAATGAAATATTTATAATTCGCACTTTTCAAAACCTTTGGTGGTTTTAATTTACATCAGTAGATAGTACTAAATATAGAACATGCAATTTTTTAACGAATATTAAAAGTGTTTTATTTATTGTCGAAATGGAAAATTTCAGTGGTAGAGTGTGCAGAGAAATTCCTCTATCAACAATAATCTGTCCCCCTTTTTCCAGAGGGGTGTGAAAAAAGCAATCTTTCTAATTAAAGAAAAAAAAAAGACAAATACTTTTTTACTTTGTAAAACTATTAATGAAATAGTACTATTCGCATTTTCCCAATCGTCTATGAGTTAGAATCAAAACTTATAAAAAGTGCAAAAGAAGGTAAACGAAAAACTTTATTTCCTTTTGAAAGCGAGGACTTATATTCGCTTGAGACGATATGCGTTCTTCTAGTTTTTATTGTTTCGGCTCTAATTGAGGAAGTGATCAGCAAACCTCACTCCAATCTAGTGGGGAAATAGTCTCCTGTATGAGGAGAAATGAATAGCTTATCACTGAAAGAGAAATACAATAATGATGTCATGTTTAGACGCTCAGATAAATGCCCATTTTAAAATTTTTAGTTCTCACTAACTCTAATATATACTGCAATTTAATATTCAGTTCTTGGTTCATTACTCTAATACACTGATTCCCATTTGGTGATTCGCAAGGATGGTCGAAGGGGTTCGTGCTAAAAATTCTGTAATGGCGCCTTAAGTAGAAAAGAATTGTCCAATTATATTACAAATATAGTTTTCTTCTGTGACAACAAGCTTATGCATGTTTGAAGCATTATAGGTTTGTTTCTTCTGCAATTCGAAACTATCACGGACTATAACAAACATTCTACAGAGAAACCTTTGTTCAAATAAAAACGTCTAACAGCGAAATTAAGTTTCTGTTGGTAGCTGCAATGGCAATGGGCAACGTCTCCTACAGGTAAGTAAACTCAATGGTTTCAGAATAACTAACACATATTACAAACACCGCGACATACTGTAATACACATGGGTTTCACCTGATGGGCTACATAAGAATATTATTGATTATATATTAATTAATAGCAAATGGGCTAGTTCTGTTAGGAATACCAGGGCATATAGGGGAGCTGAAATTGTATCTGACCATTACCTTGTTAAAAGTGTCTTGCAAATTAAAATTAAAAAGTGTTTTGCTAAAGTTAAAAAATTTACCTATAATACTGAAGCTCTGAAAGACACTGTTATAGCTAAAGCTTACCATGATAGGTTACTTAGTCATTATGGCAGTCATGGGTTGGTTACTATTGAATTTGAGGAAGAATGGGGCCGTTTTAAACAGGCTTTTATGGAAAATAACAGTGCTCTTTTAGGAAAAAAGGAGCAGAGGAGACAGAATTATTTAAGTGATAAGGCACTTGAGCTCATTTCAGAAAGAAGGAACTGCAGGAATGTCCTTAATCAGTACTCTACTAGTCCTAATAGAAAAGATTACATAGAGCTTAATAAACGTGTAAAGGATCAGTTAGCTACTGATAAGAATCTTTGGCTTGATGGTTTGGCTGACAAAGCTGAGGAAGCAGTTAGGCAGCACAACAGCAGAGAGCTGTACCAGATAGTTAATGTTTTATGTGGTAGAAAACGGACAGGCATACAAGATTGAAGAATAAACAATCAAGGATATAGAAGGTGAAGATTCTGTCATGGCTAGGTGGGCTGAGCATTTCAGTGATGTTCTAAACAATGTGATTAATTCTACTCCCATTGTTTGCAATGATGATAGATGTATTGGGGGCTGTAATGTTGGCTCTATAACACAATCTGAAGTTATTTTGGCTGTTTCTAAACTTATACTTCATAAATCCCCAGGAGTAGATGAATTTACTACGGAAATGCTTAGAGCTGGGAATGTTTCGGTTACCATGTGGATGACTGAAATTTTGAATAACTTTTATGATAATGGCATGGTTCCTAAAGATTTTACCAGAGCTATTATTATCACCATTTTCAAAAAAGGTGATCGCAGTTCTTGTGATAACTATAGGGCCTACTCTCTGTTCCAGGTAAAGTTCTTTCCATTATTGTGTTATTATTTTCCATTATTACTCTCACACACTGAGTCGTGTGTGAGAGTTGGTAAGTTTTGTAGCAATTGGTTTAGCATTACTTCTGGTGTTCGACAAGGGTGCATTTTGTCTCCTTTTCTCTTTAGCTTGGTAATTGATTATGTTATGCGAAATTCATTACAAGGAAAAGATTTTGGCCTTAAATGGTCTGGAGATACGAAAATTTCTGATTTAAATTATGCTGATGATTTAGCCCTTTTGGCAAATAGTATTGATGAGATGAACTCTTTTATTCGAGCTGTTGATAAACATTCGAGCTGTTATAAACAGGGAGAAAACTAAAGTGATGAAAATTGGTCAGGCAGGCTGTGATTCAGTTAATCTGAATGGTTGCAATCTTGAGCAGGTGTCACAATTTAATTATCTTGGGAGCTATGTAACAGATACCGGTGATGTGCGACATGAGAATAACAGACGAATAGGAATTGCTGCCGGGACTTTTAAGGATCTATAGAGAGTGTGGAGAAATAGGCGTATACACCTAAAGACTAAAATTAGACTGTATAATAGTTTGGTTCTTTCTAAGGTTAGTTATGGTAGTGAAACTTGGACACTTTGTAAACAAGATAACAGGAAACTAGATGCTTTTGATTCTAGATGCTTACGCAGTGTCTATTAGGTGGTTCAACTTTGTAACTAATGATGAGGTTAGGCAAAGGAGTCTGCAACCTCCTTTAAGCAGCATATTGTGCAGAGAGAGACTCTGTTGGTTTGGCCATGTTGCCCGTATGGATAATTATAGATTGTCAAATAGGGTTATGAACGGTGTCCTTAGAGGCCTCTCCGATGGGCTTGGAAAGACCGCCGTCCGTCGGATGGGACGTTAAGCTGTGGTCCCTTGTGCGGGAGAGTCATACCCTGTGCACGTTAAAGAACACCCTGGATGGCCTTGACGGAAGGCTACCATCTGTCTTCGAACAGCTCTTCCAGTGGGTCCCCTTCCTCAACCTTCTCTGAGCCTTCGGGGTCCATGTGATCTGGCCATTTAGCCCATGGTGTGCAAAAAAGTGCCGCTCAGAGGTAAAACAACCCAACCCTAGAGGCCTCAGAAGGAGGGGGAGACCTTGGAAACGGTGGGCAGACAATGTCAAACAGGACCTTGTTTGAATTGGTGTGCAGTGGCCGTATGCAGCAGATGTAGCTCAGGACAGATATGCTTGGAGAAGTAAACTGCACGGTCTGGTTGGACCTCCGTAGCCCATGGCTGCTTGATGATGATGATGATGATGATGATGATGATGATGATGATGATGATGATGATGATGATGATGATGATGATGATGATGATGATGATGATGATGATGATGATGATGATGATGATGATGATGAATACATATTGCAAAGTAGGAGAAAATATATAACAATGATATAACCTCAGACCGCCATTCTTGTTCTTTTATTTGTAGGAAAAACACGTGCTGTATGTTTTTTGCGTTTAAATATTTTGGCATTTAAATGTCACAAAGGCAGCGTCGCGGATGTGTTTTGCTCTGTGTGTGGAAATTATATTTTAAAATACCAAGGTCGTTCTTTGACAAAGATTGTGAAGAAAGCCTATAACTTGTATTTTAAATGTCATGGTGGAGATCAGGACCAAACATGGGCTCCACATGTTTGCTGCATTTCGTTCTTTCTTGGCCTGAGTGTATGGTTGAAAGGTAAGAAACGCTTTTTGTAGTTCCAATGATTTTGCGTGAACCAACCAGTTCTTGCAGATTGCTATTTTTGTTCAACTAAAGTGTCGGGCTTTAAAAAAAAAGCAAAATACAATGTCCAAACGTGCCTTCAACCATAAGGCCAGTTCCTTATGCAGAGGATCTTCCTACACTAATACCTCCAGCCAACTGGGAGGAGTGGATTTACATCCATCAGATAAAGACTATGAGGGACATACAGATCCTACATCCCTACATACACCTAAAATGTTTGACGAGCCTCATCTGATTCAGCAAAATGGACTACTAAATTATCATGTTCGAGATCTAGGACTTTCCAAACAACATATTGAGGTTTAAGGTCAAGACTACAAAAGTGAAATCTTCTGGTCAAGGGTACCAGAGTTTCTCTGTCCAGAAAGAGAAATTTGGCTTTATCTGTTTATAACGAGATGCAAGATGGTTTCTGTTTCTGCACAGACATTTCAGGGCTGATGGAAGAATTTGGAACAGCTCACGACCCTAAGGAATGGCGTCTATTTATAGATTCGTCAAAATTCAGCAAAATAAAAGATGTCTTTTGCATAAAGGAAACCAGAAACCTTCCATTCCAGTGATACGCTCTGTGGAAATGAAGGAAACTTATGAAAGCATGGAAAAAATACTCACTGCTATAAAATATTACCAGTTTAGGTGGACAATACGTGGTGACCTAAAATTTATATCTCTCTTGCTCGGGCTTCAAGGAGGCTTCACAAGATTTTGCTGTTTTCTGTGTATATGGTATAGTAGGGCCAGAAAGGAACACTACAAAACAAAAGACTGGCCCAAAATGATGTTTTTATTCCTGAAAAGAGTAATGTGAGGTATAAGCCTCTAGTTGACCCCTCTGATGTTCTGTTCTCACCACTACACATCAAGCTGGGGCTTATAAAAAACTTTGTAAAGGCTATGGACAAAACTGGTAAAGGATCTTTGCACTTGAAGGAAATATTTCCAAAATTAATGATGCCAAACTTAAAGAAGGGATCTTTATTGGTCCACAGATCAGGAAGTTACTAAATGATACTGTCTTCGAAGAAAAACTGAATATGAAGGAGAGTGCTGAATGGAAATCCTTCACGTCTGTGGTCCAGATTTTTCTGGAAAATCACAAAGAGGAAAACTACCATCAGCTCATTCAAGATCTTCTCGAAAACTATAAAAATCTTGGTTGCTGAATGTCTTTGAAGATCCATTACTTCCACTCGCATCTCGACTTCATTCCCAAGAACTTAGGATCTGTCACTGAGGAGCAAGTATTTTATCGGGATATTCGAACCATGGAGGAAAGATACCAAGGAAGGTGGGAACCAGCAATGATAGTGACTACTTCTGCTTCTTGCAGAATGAAGATACCTCAACACATAAAAGACAAAAATGAACTTCTTGTAAGTATAAAAGATACTTACCCACGTTTTTTTTTATTTTGGGTTTCAATATTATTTCATTTGTTGCTTCATATTCAGTGGTCTATAATACGTTTCTAATTTTCTTTCATTGTAATCCTGTAATTAATTAACGAGCTTTAAGTTGCAATTTAATAAAATAGTCACATTTATTTTATTTTCCCAGATATGCGTATTCATTAAAATTTGAAATACATCAATCCATAATTAAAAAAAAATGTTCATGTTTCAGAATTTAAACAGCCATATTTCACTTTAGCACCCCAAAATTAGTAAAAAACATCCTATTTGACCAATGTTATAAATTGTTTTTGCAACTAAGTGTAATTGTTTCCATATTGGCAATCGATACACTGAAATATAAACCTATTTCCAGTATGGTGATTTGTGGGGTTTGCTTAATGAGTTCACGAGCAGTAACGATGGCTCTATTGTTTACTGCCTCTTTCGGTCTTCCTGCACAAGGGAGGTTTTCGAGGTTCTGCCATCCTTCTCTGAATTTTTCATATCCATTCTGCAACAGTGCCATATAAACAGGAATGCCCTCAAATACGTGTGATAAATCGGCAGGAATATTTTTCGCATTGTCTCCACGTTATATCCTTGTGACAGCGTAAAATCTTTACCCGTCTTTAAAACTATGTGGGGGGGGGTAGTTTTAAATACGGGTAAAGAATTTCCCATCAAACTAACAAAAAATATTTTATACAAGATTGGAACTCAGTTTTCTTTAAACAGGTACCTAAGAGCTCGAGCCCTACGGCCCCAGGATGGTGAATATTTTTAATATATGCAAACAAGGATGTAAATAAAACATTATCTAATACATTTACCTAATGACTCAAATTCTAATTGTTTTTAAACTTTGTGCAAGAAAGTTTCCTAAATTTAACTCATGGGTTTATTTGTTTAAACAAATTGCGTTGTTGTAATTTCTAAGTTATAATCTGTAGTTCGTCTTCGTTTCAGTTAAATTTTTCCCTTGACGTTTTTATCTCCTCAGATATACCTGTGACAACTCGTCCAGCTAACCCCATGAAATGTACGGAACCTGAAGGATGGCATAAATTTAGAGATAGTTGTTATAAAATATTCTCACAGAATGAAGATAGAAAAACCTGGGATGAAGCAGAAAATATCTGCAAGAAATATGGTGGACACCTTGCTACTATAACAGATGATCATAATGATATGTTTCTGGAAAGTCTTTTAAAGTGGAGCAATTTACCTGTGTGGATTGGTCTTCGAAAAATTTCGGTAATGTAGTAATTCTATTTTGCAATCTGAGTAAAAATACAAGGACGAGTTAATAAATACGGTAAATTTGCGCAGATCTATATACAAATTTACTGTATATTTATATCACTCTCTCTCTATATATATATATATAACGAATTACATATATGTTTACTATATATGTAGAGAGAGAGCAAATTATTATATATAATGTTGACTCATTATCATATTATTTTGAAAAGAAAGAACTGCATTAATGTCCTTTATCAATATTCAACTTGTCAGAACAGAAAACGTTACAAAGAGCTTAATAAATGTATGAAGGATCAGTTAATAGCTAATAAGAATCTTTGGTTTGATACCTTGGCTGACAAAGCAGTGAAAGCAGCTAGACAGCGTCGTTGCAGAGAGCTGTACCAGATAATTTTAGAGCAGGGTAAAAACGAACAGCGATCATGGATTGAAGGATTAACAAGGTAATATTGAAGGTAAGGATTCTGTCATGGCCAGGTGGATTGTGCAATTCAGAGATGTTCTAAACAATGTGGTTAGTTCTACTCCCTTTGTTTATAATGATGATAGAAGCATCACTGGCTTTTATTTCGCTATTTAAAAATTTAAACTATATAAATCCCCAGGGATAGATTAAATTAATACTGAAATGCTTAGAGCTGGGAATGTTTCTGTTGCCACATGGCTCACTGTAATTTTGAATATATTTTATGATAAAAGCATTCTTCCT